>JAQFYB010001155.1:0-36281 GCA_034694085.1 Pogonognathellus longicornis
GATTTAATCCGGTTAAATTCTTCCAGAGCGGTTAGCAGTTCTTCATTGTCTCCTTCTTTGCTTGTAATGTCCTGCAAAGTGTGCATTAAAGAATCGGCAGAATTGCAGTTCATCTTCTTTGCCAATGTTACGACAGTTGCACAGGCTGGGAACAAACTAAAAAAATTCGCTTCCATATATTCCTTAACTCCCATTTCATTCATTTTCTTCTCGACATCTTCGATTAGTTTAGTTAGGTCAGTTGACGATTCTTGCAACGCATTTATGACAGCTTGAACACTAATGGTATCTTCACTAGCACCGGCCATTGTGTACCTTTGATAAAGCTGTCGAAAAGAAAAATCAGTCAGATCATTTACCTTAAATTGACTCCTTATTTGTATAAGGAGATTAGAAATTACTTCCAACTTATTTACCCACTTTTGCAATGTGTTCCGTGTATACAACTTAGAACGTGTTCTTCATGGACCACTACTATATTAATTTTAAATGATATTACTTACCGGTAAAATACTGGAATTCAGAAGAACTTTCCTGTACAGACTGTTCAGTAGACCGACTCAAGAATTGTGCTGTCTGTAAAAATGAAAGACCTTGTAATGCAAACGCATATGGAATCACAAATCTCTGTTATATACGCCTATGTTCTTGCTGAAATTCAACCAAATACCCCTAGCAACAAAATAATGAACACTAGTGTTCAGGTAGTATAAGCTTAAAAGTTATAGATCTACTATAGGCTCCTTGCTTACCTTTAATTTGCTGTCTATTTAACCTTGAAGAAGAATTTCTTATAGTATGTGTTATTATACGAGCAGGTGAGATTGCAAACCACTAACATTAAGCATCAACAAAGGAGAACAACAAAGTTATAAAAGGGAAGTGTGAGAACTTTAATCCTTTATTGCCGTAGTTTTTTAATTGTCTATTTATAGTGGATTTACAGAAGAGTTCTGTACCAGCTGAATGTGATGAGCGTTTTGGTTACCTACAGTTAACTGTATTTTATAAGTCATAAAGTTTTCTTACAATCTGTAGATATAGGTATAGCCAAAAGAGTATAAACGGAGCTTGTAACATGTATTTATGTAGTCGGATGTACAAAACGCAATGGCAAATAATTGTTTTCCTTATTAAGTTCTGGTCAGTTGGGGAAAATGATTTTGGACTACTTTTAAAGAAGTTTGAAGGCTTTATCAATTAGTCCCCTACAGTTTGTCAACTTGTGTCAATCATAAATTAACATGTATAATATATAGACGCTGTGTTACACACATAAGTTTAGCTTGAGTGATAATAATATTATAACTATTTAGTTCATTGCAATACTGGTTTTATTAGTGGTGAGGTGTTTATATGTAGTATGAAATCAGGAAACTTTTACCAAAATAAAAAAGCATGTTTGCTATAGCTATGCTTTCTTAAATCTATTGTTTAAATTATTTTGCTGATAGAAGTGTCTTGTTCTTGTTTATGAAAGAGGAATAACCTTGCTTTCATAATATACGTATAAATATTTTTACTTCAAGCAAGATTGGTTTCTTAATAAAAATGTAGGTTATAAACAACCATAAACAACTAAGATTTATGATAGAAACTGAGTAGAAGTAATATAACATACATATTACATGACAGATTAAAGAATGACACAAATAATAAAGTTTCTAGCGATGATACAAGTGCATGCACCATTTCCATCGTATATTGATATACGAACATTTGTTGAATTGAAAATAGCACTTATAATGTAAACACTTGATTAAATGATTGCAAATAATTAGTTTTCATTTTGTTAACAAGAGCTCAACAATTCTCAGGCAATGCAAAATACCACCATACATACAACATTACAGGGGTGTTTTGCATTGCTTGATATTATCACTTTATTACCTACCTGCAAATATTCTCAACTTGATTTTATGTACGTAAGGTAATATCCAGCAAATCTACATACACCTATAATATTAAATCACTTTATACGTATAAGTGCAGTTTCTAACTGGGATAATGGGGTAAATACAGTCTTTAAATAAATGAAACTAGAATTGTGGTTTTTGTAGCAAGTTTGTAACAACTTGTATTTACGATTAAAATACTTGCAACTTGTGCTATAGTAGTCTTTAGTGCTTTGAAACTTTGTTTACATGTGTTAATGTCAAATTCCCCATTTCGCTTAGAAAAGAACAGTTTAATCAATAATTCATGTAACCTACCGTAACTGATTAGCAATAAAGGGGCTTTCAATTGGGAAACTGCAATAGCATGATATACCATAACATAACCATCTAATAATAAATAAATCTCCTTGCTCGTGATAACAATGATGTATGATGCACTTTCCTATGTACCTATATGACATTATAAATCAAATGCTTACTAGCACCTCGACTTTGTTTTTGTTGCATATAGACAAAAATGGAAATAAATGCATTGTTGACTTTATGTTAACAATTTTCACCTAGCAGCTTATCACTAGTTGCTCTTTATTTGTACGTGGAATGCATACACACAGTAATTTACAATAATACTTAAACATTGTTTCATAACTGCTCATATCATAATATTACGTTGAAAGCTATATGGACCAACATTAACTTAAGACATACAACAACACAAACACAATCTGACATAGTTTTAAATTGTTTAGCACATCAATACAGGTAGGTTATTCATTTATAAATAACACACAGAGAAAGAAAGACGAGATTGAGAGCACATTATGATTTTTAAAATTCTCACTTGATTCGTCCATTAAAGGCATCGATTAAAAACCTCCCATGTAGACAGATCTCATTATGACTATTAAAACTTTGTGATATCTAATTCTGCTATGGGTATTCTTTTAGGTTTTGCCAGTTTGTCTGGGACTTTCTTTGCTTTAAGTGCTTTAGCTCTCTTTTGTTTATTACATAAGACTATAATTAACAGTAATATAGGAATTAGAACACCAACTAGAATGACACACCAACGCATTTCTTCTGTTAAGATTTCTTCCACACACACTGTGTCTTTCACAAGTTCTTCGAAAGAAATGATTGCCATTGAACCCTTAGGCCCAATACCAGTCACGCAAGTTACATTTTTTATATCGGAGATTCTATCGTACAACTCCCACCATATTTGCTGAAAATGACAATCGTCACATCTAAAAGGGTTGTCAGCTAAAGAAAATTTTGTGAAGTTATTGCTGAAAGCTATTGCTTTGACAGAGTCTAAAGAACTTAAGTTATTGTCACTTAAATTCAATTGCCGTACTTGAGAAGGGAAATCTGCAAAAAAGGAAACATTGTTATATACTACAATATCTTTAGCATTGGGCGAAATGAAATTATGTTTGATACTTTTGTACAAGCCATATAATATTATAACTTACTCTGTACAAAGTTTTCATTCAAGTCGGACAAATGTGTAGAACCTAAATCGAGTTCAATCTCTGAAGTTTCGTGTAAATACGTGAAATTACCAAAATCAGGTAATATAAAGTCCGTTTTTGACGAACAATTGACTTTTATGAGATTATCCGATGGGATTTCTATGCAAGTGCATTTTTCTGGACAGTTTTCTTCAATTTCACACACAAGCTGTCCATCGGAAACTGAAAATGAGAAATTCTTTACTTTATTGGACTGCGAATACACTTTCGCAGGAAAATGATAACGATAAAGTATTATGTATATTATATTGCACTCTATTAAGTAGTAAATGTAAATAGGTAAATAACACTGGTATTAAATTAGCTTACCATCATTAAATAATTTATTTTTGAGATTTTCGGGGCTAGAACATCTCAAGTCATTGTGCTCCAGAAGATAAGTTTTCACAGCAAAATCCTTAAAAGATAATGTATGACAATCACAATTCAATGGATTCCCATCAAATTGTACTACGATCTTCTTATTATCGTAAGGCTCCAATAGTAGATCAGCAAAGTCCATATCAACCGTGGTAATAGAATTATGTCGTAAGTCAAATAGGACATTTCTGTATAGAATAAAAGCAGCATAATCATTTAAGGCAATTAATTGCATACATAGGTAGATATAAGGTTACTAGGTAATTTTACATGGCAATTTAAAGCTATATAATATGAGTAAAGCTTACTCAGAGACAAAGTATAAATCCCTTGGATGAATGATTTTTATTTTATTGTGACTCAAATCCAAGAAGGACAATGAGGATGGCATGAAAGTCCAATCATGGTAGACTTTAGTTATCAAATTATTACGCAGATTTATCTTTTCCAGTTTCAAACTGAATTTAAGCGGTGACAAATGATCCTCTTCAACTTCCGGCTGCATGGTAAAATCATCTATTATTCCAAATGATGGTATCAAAGGAGATCCATGCTCAAAAGAAAGGCGATTGTTACTCAAATCGATTTCCCTTAGTTCGACGAGACTTTCGAAAGCTTTAGGATCCACATATTCAATCTACAACAGAAAGAGACACAATTTCTTTAGTTGTTACACATAGCATCTAGCAATTCTATTTATTATAAATATAGTTCTTTTGCTCAATGCAAAAAGCTGACGACATTACGGACGTCACATTAAGCATGAGAAGGAATTTCCTCCACTTTATGTTGCTATTCAATTCTCAAATAACTATAACAATACACATTGATGTAAATATGTACCTACTACAATATACACGCAAGCTAAACTAAACTATTGGGTTCTACCGACTATATACTTACATGATTGTGGATTACGCAAAAAAGAAAAGGAAGCATGAAAAGTCAATCAGAGTCACGCATGAATACTTTACTCGTAATTGCAAAATTGCAAAATTGCTTAAATAAAACCATCCTCAAAGACAAACATGACATTCACAACTAGATTTATGCTAGTCATGCAGCACTGACTGAGTAATACTTTGATACTTACTTTGATTCGACATTTTACATACAACATACTTAAATCTGAACCAAGGGTCATGATTTTATACTTCTAGTAGCAAATACGAATAATAGGGATCTCAGAGTGGATGAGTTATTTACTGTAAATTACATTCATTTCATTGTGAAAAGCAATGCAACGGATAATAAACATCATTTAACTGTCGAATACAAACCTGTGGGTGTACTATACTGCTTTTGTGTTCTTTGATCTCTCATTCATTACTGTGTGCTACTGATGAATCATCATTATTTGTTAAGATAACAATACAGTTGTATAAAATGCTATATCGCCTACTTTTTTCCTGAAGGAAATTAAGCACCTATATACCTGACGTTAGTAGGGAATTAGGAAGTAGGGAAGGAAATATTATAGCCATGCATTACAATGGATTACATTACACAACCTTCTTCGAAGTCATCACGAAATGTTTTCTCACCTTATTTCTCGACAAATTAAGTTTCTCTAATTTCCTCAACTGACGAAATAGACGTTTGCCCAATACTCTGAGTTTATTGTTGCTTAAATCCAAATGAGTGAGTAATGGAGCCTGAATTTCTGTTAGATCCGATATTTCATTCTGATTCAAGTCAGCATGAACTAAAGCTGGAAGTTGAGAAAAGAATTCATCGGGGATGCTTTGAATGCTATTGCGGCTTAAAACAAGGGAGGTTAGATTGGGCATGTATCCCAATGCAGGGACGACTTTCAGTTTGTCATCTGTAAGAACAAGAATCTTGAGGGATGGTAATTCTGCAAGTGTAATTTCCTTGTGTTCGTCTTCAGGATCCAATGATAAGTATCCGTTGAAATTGGTTGGTGTATTTGTTGTTGGGTCGATGGGCGATGATGTAGCAGTAGCGGTGTTTACTTCTTCACTAGTTTCAAAGTACACCATCATGTCATCTTGAATTCCATAAGTTGTACTTTCGACTTCTGTTTCTGTGCCTTCTTCGATAATTCCCATACGGTCAGATAAATCTCTTTCTGGTCGAGAAAACGTTGAAAATGATATGGACAGGTTTTTCAGATTTGGTAAGTTTTTTATAGCGGAGATTTTGGATAAGCTTTTGGAGTAGTCCAAATAAAGCTCGACAAGATCGGTGAGACCATCAAAGGCTGCATCATCCAAATATTGTAATGGATTTCTGCTGAGTAACAAGCGCCGAAGGTTGTAAAGGTTCGAGAATGATTCATTGCCAATTGTTGAGATTTGATTGTCAATCAAGTCTAAGTAGGTGAGGGACTCTGGAAATATGTTCTCATCAATCTTAAACATTTTGTTTCCAGAGAGTCCTATATTTTGCAGAATAACATTCGTTTCAAAAGATCCTACAGGGATGGTCTTGATGAAGTTGTTTCGAATGTTTAATCCTTGGAGACGGATGAGACCATCTAACACGGGAAACTTGTGCAATTGGTTGCTTTGCAAGTTCAGAAATTCAAGATTTGGCATTGTTATCAGGAAATCATTAGCCAGGGAAGTAATGTTGCGAGTTAGAGATTTAAATGTGAAAATTCGTAGTTTTTCCGGGTTGAGCTTCATTTGCATAAGCAGATTTTGGAATTCCTTGGAAATATTAATGATTAAATTCATGCATATCAGCAATTATTTGTGAATAATATGCATTTGGTTTGTAATGTAGGGTGATTCATAATTTACATAGGAAAATCCTTTAAAGTCTCAAGCTAAAGTTCATGATCATGCACGCAACTAATGCAATGCAATGATAGAATTTTAAAGAAAAAATTGTTTTCTTACATGCGTGGGAATAACTGGACAATAAAACATCTCCAAATGGTTAATGGTGAAACTGATGTTTTCATGGCCAAAATCTAATCCTTGCACCACAGTCCAGTTAAATACATCATTTGTTGGGTCGCAAATGATTCTTAACGAAGCTTCATCATATTTTTCCGTTGAAGATATTACTACAATTTTACAAACAAGCAATAATATTAAACATAACAAATCTCTCCAAAAACAATTTTTTGTGGTACCTGTAAAACTCAGATAGTTATTAATTAGGTTCAGTAAATACGTAGTTTGTAGGCAAATGTGCAATAAAAAAGACTGTCTGTGCTGTTTAGCATGTTATACATTTACATATACATGGAATACCAACAATATGCAACAATAATGTTTGTTAAAAATCATACACTATGTTTGAAACACAATTTTATTATCTGTGTAGTATGTTGTATAGGAATAATACACATACCTAAAAAAATATACTTGGTGTAGGGAATAAAAGCTTAAATTCTTACGTTTAATAGAAATAGGAAAAGTTTCCAGTCTTTTTTCTGTAGCTGGACATTGAATGTCCCATCCAAAATCATCGCCTGGATGACAAAAACATTGTTTTGCTTCATTTACAGTATCACAATCGAAGTATACGGCGAGAGCTTTGTTGCTGTCGCTAATTAAGCACAGGAGGAGGAAGAAAGACACCGTTATGGCATGCATAAGTTTTCTTCGTCTACTACGAACCATTAAACCATTGTAGCCGTAACCATATTGTCTAAGTGGTAATAACAATTGCAGGAATCGGAAGCCCATTTTTACGAGGAAACCCTTATAGTAGTTGCACAATCACAATTGAACAACCTATAACTCAGTTTGCTGACTCAGCATTCCCTCACATAGACACTCTTAATGCATTGCGTCATATTTTTGTTTGAATTACATAAATTGTCAATTGGAGCAGCGTGCTATTCCTTTGTAAATCTCAATAGGTATTAAATGACAGAAAAGATTGTGGCAGACGAAAAACACTTCATTTACATACACTAGCACGTAAATCATAAAATATTTTTACAGAACAACTGGGCCAGTATTATAATATTCATTTTGTGTCCATTGATTCCACTCTAAATACGAAGACGTTATCGTCAAGCGAACTTCACTCTTCTGAAAGTATTCCACTGGAAAGAATTGATCTTGATTTACAAGTTTTCTTGCAAATAATGTGCCGAAATGATTTGAAAAGCCACTGAAGTGGTAAAACTGGTATTTTAACACACCTTAGTAACTACATATACTTTAATATGCACTATGCACTAAAACTTATGTCTCCGCACACTTTGCTGTGGTTGATATGAATAACAATAATATTTTTACGACTTGGAGATGCTCTCGGTGTGTTTTATTGTTCAATGAGACTGTGTCGTTCTCACAATCAGACCATAAAGTATACTACAGACTATTAGTACAACAGTACTCACTTAGTGTCTGTGTGGTCTGCACCAAAGTGCACAAAAAATAAGAAAACTGATAGCGTGAGTAATTGCATTGAGATTTCAGGAAAATAGGTTAGCCAATAACAACATGAAATGTCAAAAGTCAGAAATAATTTCGTTTCATAAATTCTAATCAGATGAACGAACTAAAACTCCAAATTTGTTCTGTACATTATTTGAGTTGTTGTATGGTTGTAGCAAACTTTTGATGTGACTGCAGCACTCCACACTGATGTCTCTTAAAAGTAAGTGTATTATTATGAGATACGAAGGCTTTATGTTTAATATACAATTAGGTAGTTCTATGTGCGATGAATTTCTATTGCAATTGAACAATGACCATTGCTAACTTGACTGACACTTAAAAGTCTCAATTTCGACTTAAGCAACGTCATTCACAATCGCATTCAGTTCAGTTAAGAATAAGACTCACACAAGCCAAGTCTCTTGAAGCCTGTAGGCTGTTTGTGAATTGTCTCTCTTTGTCTTGTTATTGTATAAATGGAGTAAGTATATGTATCAATGTTGAAGCACTTCACTCTTTTAAGTGTGTAGTACTCTTCTATGGCTTTGTTTAATTTTTCTCTTTTGTAATATAAAATATCTTTTGCATTGTAGTACAAGTTTGCAGATAAGTTCCACTCACACACAACACAGGATAATGTTGGGATTGGAAAGTTAAGTTGTTGTGAGACTTGCTGATAATTTTAAAACTTTGACTTCATTCAGCTCACACAGACACCCAGACGGACTGCATTACAGCTTTAATACAATGTAATAAGTTGCAGTTAATGAGTAATGACGATGAGTGAGACTTTAGACCGTGTTCGTTAGGTATTATTAGTCTCACGAGAATAAAGATGAAGTTTTAGATT
Organism: Pogonognathellus longicornis; assembly: GCA_034694085.1. Classification (NCBI taxonomy): domain Eukaryota; kingdom Metazoa; phylum Arthropoda; class Collembola; order Entomobryomorpha; family Tomoceridae; genus Pogonognathellus; species Pogonognathellus longicornis. Next base: position 9,014 of record JAQFYB010001155.1, read on the forward strand.
TTATCATTATTGCATTCAACATTTAAGTAGATGATACACATTCAACCTTGCCCTTGTCCTTTCCCACACACTTAAACTCATACTACGTGTAGCTCCACCAGTTTGCAAATACCGAGAACACATTAACTTGATGAATGATGTGATTTGTAGACGAATGTTGTAATTTTGTACCTCTATAGCGTTGGATTTTGTACAAATTATGATAAAAACACTGCGCCTTACACTTTCAATCAGCAGCTATGTGAGCAAAACGGTACATGGCCGTGTTTTCTCAACACTTGTTCAACAATACTCTAATTCTACTTGAGACTTCAATTTAGATAAAAGTGTTTTCGTTCATTCGTATACCTAAGTATACGTCTTATCGTGTCGCAAATTAAATTGCAGTTAGAACTTCCATCGTTTTTCACATACTGTCACACTTGTATCTTTTAGTAGCTTGGTTATGTAGTGCAATTTCGTACTATCCTTATTAATCTAGAAATACCTAGCTGTATACTGCATAAGGACTTGTTAGAATTATTTTCAGGAGAAACTTGATAATGTCAAAGAATTCCAGACCATCTTCTTCCATTGCACTCACAAGTCACAACAGTCAGAGAAATAAAATTTTACACGTATTTTTTCTCCTTTGAAATCCGTTTAGCATGTAGTTCGGCTAAATACATGTACAGTTCACATACGATATATTACGATAAAACGAAACGACACACGTACAAACACAGACACAAACAATTTCCTAGAAGAAGTTACAGTCGTCTTAAAGCAATCAGCATAATAATACTTCCACTGCACTATACTGTTAATAAAAACTACTCAAGTTTTATACTTCCGCAAGTAAGTAAAGTAGAAAAATTATTTATATTCTGTTGCACTACACAGTACAGTGATGTGATACTGGCGGCGTCCACACTTCTTTCTGTACACAGAATACTGACTCACTTGGCTTGATTCCGCTTCTTAAAGGTCGAAATATATTTTTGCACATTCACGAGTGGATGCTGCGAGCACAATGCGATAAATCACTTCTTATCATAAAGCCCAACTTAAAAGAAAACACCTTTGCAGCTTCACTGATTTTTGTCATAAAACTACTCACTCTATTCTGTACGGTTCTCGTCTGTACGTGCACAGATTCTTCGCAGTGTTTTCTTGTTCGACAATCGCAATGCAATCGTAGAATCATTCGTCGAACAACTCTAATCCAATGATACTGATATACTGGTGATGATCTGAGAGTGATGATACGTAATACTTGTGTAGGGCTTATGTGTTAATGTATAAAATACTATAACAAAGACAACCAGTTAAATTATCTCAATCTCAAGTTTTTGCTGTATCTGTAGATTGTTGTTGTTGTGTAGTAAAGTACAACTTCGGCATTTCGCCTGTATATTGTCCTCTGAAGAGCACAATAACTTTTTAAAATTTTATTACTCCTTTAAGTCTCATCGCAGCCAACAACTATTAGTTAGGTAGTTATGTTTTTGTACAGAGTATTTCCTATGTATCGGACTACACTGCTATCTGTATTAGGTTTTAGGTAGTCTACATAAAAGTGTATTATGTATATGACATATAGTTCACGTTAAAAAAGCCTGTTTCTTAGGCAGATTGGAATTAAACGAACAAAATCCTCTGCAGCACATTCAATAATAAATCTTTCATGTGGTTGCCTTTGCGTTATGTATGGTAATCTTCAAGCAGAAGTCCGACCTACACTCACAAACAGTCAGAGTATACATACAGGGTACAATACACTCAAAGTAAATAACGTTTATGTTGTGATGCTCATCAGAATGTACTACGAATTTTTGTTGGACAACTTTTTATGGTTTTATATTGCAATGTGGATGTGTACTAGGAATTTGGCTATTAATTTGTAGCTTTAGCGTGTAATGAGCACAGTGTAGCTAAGGTATGAGTTAATTTGATGCACACAATGCAGATTACATGTAAACTACACTGTATTATTGGTACACGGCAGAAGTGGTAGTGCTAATAGGACTATGCATTTTATTCAAAGGTCTGTTTTGTAAAGAGTAACCTTGACAGTTTGGCTGCTCTATGGCCTGTAGATCAGCCATAATGTTCCTTTTGTACAATAATAAAATACAAAATTCATTGTCTTTTCTTCTGTTGTATTTCGTAGTGTTTACAGAACTGGATGTGTGTATGCAATGCAGAACTTGCCAGTTGTTCAACAAACACTATGCAACTACTACATAGTTCAATGCATGTATGTGTTTGCCTGAACTACAAATGTATAATGCTAGACAGAGTATATAAATCCCACAGTCTTTTCTCATATTATTAGAATACTGCTTGCTACACAATTACATGTTAACACAAGTACGCACACAATGCTTTAAGCATACAATCATACTGGTAGCATACATACATCGGTGCAAACCTGCACACACTGAATACTTAGCTCGACTTGAAGACACAAGTGAGAGGCAAGGCTCGACAAAGTACAATTCTTTAAGATTACATTCGCATTGTTACTAAAAAGATGAGACAACAAGGAGTTAAACACGAAGGTAGTCACACACAGCACAAAGTCAGTAAATACTTATTAATGAGTACCTATAGGTACATTAAGACAGAGACTAGAGTGAATGCAGGTATATATGTACACGCTTTGGCAGGGTATTCGAAGTATAAGTACCTATAACAATAACAGGTAAAAGGTTGTTGTTGGTGTGGTGGAATTAGAATGGGTAGAATGATAGGATGTGGAAGTTTCCTATCTACCCAGTTGCCAGTACTCGAGATAAAAAATAATATCACCTCAACTCAAAGCCAATGCATTCTTTGTGAAGTAGCTGCATGTGTGTTGTATACATAGACTACTTACTTAGTTAACTTTAGCAAACTGTTCCCGATGCGATGAAACAGCCACATACCAACTTGCAACACTAAGTACAAGTCAGTTCAAGTCGTCCAATCTGTAGAATGAATTACACGTATGTTTTGCTATTCATATTACACTCACATACTATAGACACCTCTGTGATTCAGTGCAGGGCAGATATACTGCCATATTATTCTTCATTTATTTTACACACACACATATTTTTTGCAGTGTGCATGAACTTCGTTCAGGAGTGTAATGTATTCACATAGGATGTAGTATCACAACTTTAATACTTGTACTACTACGTACAAAGCAAAGGTAGATTTTTTTATTGCTCGTTTCGTTCCTTCTCGTACTTATACTTAAAAACTATAGCAAAGCAAAGCATCAGGTCTTAAAAAGATTTTGGAAGTAATACTGGTTCTGTGCGAAAGTGTTGAAATACTTTTAAGGTTACAAGCAGATTAACGTAGGAAACATCCTTCAATTGTCTTATACTGCGTTAAGCTGCGTACTATTATCTTTCTAATGGCATTTAGAATGGCAGTTAGTATACCGTCGTTGATTACCTTTATACTAATGCTGAATTTCGTATTGTATGTATGTACATCTAAACGTAAGATAAATATTTTTCTTTGTAACACTATAACAGATAGTCACATTAAGTTTAGTTTGGTTTGAGTATCGACGACTTTGATCGAAACCAGATGCCTATAACCTACACTACACTAGTAATACTAATAGAAATGTGGATGAGACGCACTCACACCATTGCATTCGAATTCCTCTTAGCATCAACCATGGCTATGGCGATTACACTTAAATATATACACAATACAGATGAATCTACTGAGCATCTGGCAATTGTTATGGAATACCACAACAATCAAAGACAGAACTCAAGTCTACTCCGCTGAGGTCTACCTTCATCCTACAGCTTTAATTTTGTTGGCTATCAATTCATTCTTCTTTCGCAGTTTCTTTTCATTGTGCCTTTTATTTTTCTTTTTGCCTATGCACTTCAATTTATTGTGACGAACCAAGGTATATTTTTCCTTGCAGTCAGTCAAGTAGAAGCAATTATTATTTTACAACTACCTACCTACTTTACTTATGCTACTTCATTCCGTCTCTGTGTATCCCTATAATATTATCCTCGAGCTACAGATAAATGATACACACGTACACACTATACATACCTGTACGATAAATATTATGATGAGCCTGTGTTCATTGCTTACTTTAAACTTTACAATCATCCACCTAGTAATTATCTATCGTTCATAGCACTATACTCCTGCACCATCCTACGCATTGCTTCCACCTTTGCTAACATAACAATTAATCCTTGCTTTGAGACAATCTCTTTTTAGTAAACCTCAGTGTTTCATTGACCTTCCATTCTGTCATTTGATAGCATCATCATTTCCATCACGAATTCAGTAGCTTGTTTCTCTTTGCCTTAAAACAAAACCGAAAGCTCAACTAAACTAATACTTAGCTCACGCCCTAACTGGAATACTTATAATATTGTAGAAAATTACTTCATATTAAGTAGAAACACATTAGTTAGAACCTGAATTACTCAAAAAGGCAAAGTCGTTGTATAAAGGTGTTGTTTTATGTATTTTTCTAAGCAATTTACATAAGCATTGTCACTAATATATCATCTTGTCAATTGTCACCCTTTGAAGTTTGAAACAATGAGTAAAAGTGTTTATGTGTGTAGAAAGTGACTCTATATAGGACTAAATGTAACTTAAAGCATGACAGGATGCTAATCTTAGGTTTAATTTCTTTGTGTAGGTTTTTAACTTTAAACAAACACTTTGTGTGTACATATTTGTTTAATTTAATAGCAAAAGTATTATTAAGAATCAAACGAATAGCTGTGTGTTTTTATAATGAGAAACAAAGACTTCACAGACAGCACCATTACTTCATGCAAATCAATGTAGCTATGCAAGTCTTGCAGTAATTGTAGCTTTTATTGATGCTGTTTTAATTCTTCTTTAGCTATCTCTCCACGGATCTCATTCATTCTTTAGTAAATGAGATAAGTGCATCAATAGCGTGTTGAGATCAGCGAAACGAGTTGGCTTTAATTTATACTGAGATTTAGACTAAAGGCAATAAAAGTAAGTAGGTATAATGTTTCATCTGCATTCATTTTCATTTAGGAAGACGCAGGTGTTGTGAGAAGATGTAATATTCTTGTAAAAGCGCTACACAACATCCACAGCTAAAGTCCTCAACTAAACGATTTTTCACGGTTTCATGTCCTGAATCTTCTAGTGCTGTTATGTAATCGAATCTTATTACAGAAAATAAGGAGCATCCACTTTTGAATTGCGTATTATTCTCAGTTCCATTTAAGGGTGAAAGAAATCTCACATCATATACCTATATATATTTATCAAAAACTGCTAGTAAAAACGATACATCTATAAAATGAAATTGATAGCAGGCACAATGGTTGGTTGAGACCAGTCTTGAATCGCATGCCAGATTGAGTTCTGTGCTAAAGCCGAGTAAAGCATCCGAAACTAAATTCTGAATAGAAAACCATGTCAAATGATCACTTCTTCTCTTCTGAGATATTAACTCGTGTCAAATGAGCTTTAAATTGAAAGAGCGTCTTGTTCTGTTATACAAGGGACATACACGGAGATAATAAAATACTCCTCGTCAATTAAATTAGAAACGTTGAAAGAGTTTCTTCGTTTCTATATAACGATATCACATTTTCTCAACTTGTCGTTCGTTCGTTCCTAACATATAAGTGCGGGTGATGATACAATAACTTATAGATGAACTTTTAGTCTAAATGTTTACATCATAATATCTGCTTTAATATACGGATAGCCGGCAGCCACACATACTAGTCATACAACCAACCAAATACCATTCGGGTCATTGTTGTATCAATGTTTAAGGACTGGGACTACACAGGTAGCTACATAAAAACTTTGTTTAAGATAATATGGATGATACCAAGAAATGATTTCTTGGATGATACACTTGTACTCCAAATCGTCTAAAATAGAATAAAAAAAATGATAGAACCGGTCATTCACAATCGATAGTTGGTATACTTCGGCCCTTGGAGGTTGCCTGTCATTTACGCAGTTCATTTACTGCACTCCATAATCCACTAAAAGGTTATGACGGTAAAATAATTGACATTTCCAAATTAAATTTGAGATTTAGCTCGTTTGAAAGAGGATTGTCCACAACATGTAAGAAGGTTTTTTAAGCAAGGTGTAAGCAGATATTTTTTTTAGTTTTTGAGTTATAAACAAAAAATGCAAAATGGTCTCATCTTACTCACAAAAGTGTCTGGTTCCTGTATCGTTCCCCCGCCCCGTTTGCTTAGATGATGAAAACGTCAATGAAATTAGGAGGGGAGAACAATAATTCTGTTTGTTCATGTTGTTGCAATAGTCGTAACCTACATCGTATCTCTACATACCCTTTTCGAAAGGCTTTGGAAATCCAGCACTATAGTTTTAGAAATTCCCTGGAAATTGGTCATACCACGCTCCCACATATGGGCGAGGCTTGGATAGACTCCCTTAGAAATTTGAAGCCCACCCTAGCCCTCAAAAATGGGCAGTACCAGACTTTACTTGGAAAAACTCTATCCTTGGTGATGATTGTAGCTACAAAGGTCAATATTACCACAAATAAGTAGTGGATCTGTATGATTATTTTGTATCTGTGTGTCTCTAGTGTGTCTGAATGTGACAAGACAACAATAGAAAATATTTTTGTTTTGTAAATAGGCATTTTATGACATATTATATACAGAAAGTACAGTATACATTATGAATTTGTACACAAGATAATGTGATTTATGAAAATTACTTGAAGAACATTCTTACCTACCGCACACGACATACCAAAGAAGAATATTAACAAAGCGAAAAGTTCTTGACTATCATTACTCTTTATACAATAACATTATTGCACTTAGTAGATACGCAGTACAATCAAGTACAATGCAACAAAGGTAATAATAATAGGAACAAACATTCAATTCTAAAACTTATAATATTTGTAACACGCAATTTTACAATATATATAGAAATGGAAGTGATCCAAGTTTATAGTAGGTACTTGAGTAGAGTAGGTATCTTGTTATGCAAACAGTTAAAGTTGTTTATTTATATTGCTCATTATATTGGTTGTTCTATTCATAAATGCAACATTCTTATCATTCTACACAATACAATGCTACTTTTATTATCTTAACGTAATATTTGTAGTTTTAAAGTTTGTTTTATGTAGCAAAAACGCATGCACACAATATCTAAGGAATTCCAAAGCAGGAATCTGAACAACAGCATTTATTGACGATAAGAGCCAGATAGAAAAATGAAGAGCAACATTCCCAAACCAAATGCCAAGAGAGGAGAGAAACTTGTGGGAAAGTTTACATATCTCATAATAGGCATTACAATTGAAATGAATTTCATTTTAAAGTTGGCATAGTCATAGGGTGGATATCGTATTTCTCCAATTAGTTTCGAGTAGAAGTTGAAACTGCGAATCAAAACGGCCTTTTTGTGCACGAATGTGTCATAGCTATAATGCCAATGGTAGTTGCCCATGCCTGATTCTCCCACACCTCCAAAAGGAAGACCATCGTCTAAAAGTCAAAAAGAATCCAACCAGATATTATCATTCAATCACGAAATCTCTTTACAATAATGTTTATCATTTTTGCGGTGGAATTATTATCATTAGTTCCGTAACTCAACTGTTGTGCAAAAGCAAGCATAGCATAATAATATTTCCTTTGCGATAAGATAAAACTTACATCCTGTTTGAAAACAGACTTCATTGATTGCTAATGAACCACTGGATGATCTATTTGTAAATTGCTTCATTACTGCCTTGTTCTTTGTAAACAAATAGATAGACAATGGTTTTGGCCTGAAATGACAGAATTTTATTCATTTACTTGAGGAGTATACAAAGCAACACCGTTGCAAAGTCATACTTTGTGGTGGGCATTTGCAATTGCAATACTTTTTAAGATTTTAATTAAGTTGATTGTGAGAAAATGTTATGTACTCACCTGGATGTAATGAACCGCAATGCTTCCTCAGAAGTGTCGCAAGTTAGAATAGGGAGGATAGGTCCAAATATTTCTTCTTGCATAACTGCATCAGACTCTTTTACATTGGCTAAGAAATTAAAAGTGTGTATACACAGATTACATAAAGATGTTTTTATACATATAGGTAAACTTCATATTGGGCAGATTCTGCACTTGCACTTGCAAATATTTACTTTATGAATTCTTATGTAAACAACTTGCTTATAAATGTTGGTGAAATCCATAGATCCTTAATATCTGTGTCGCCACCAATAACAACATCTCCCTTTGTCTCAATAAGAAGAGTCTTGAGCCGTTTGAAATGGTCCTTGTTAACAATTCTACCCAAGTCTTTACTGGATTGCAAATCGTCTGTATCGTAAAACAGTTGCAGTAATTTTTTAAACTGACTAATCAGAGCCAATTCTATATTTTTAGAGCACAGAATGTAATCAGGAGCGAGACATGTTTGACCAACGTTCAGAACTTTGCCCCATAAAATCCTCTTGGCACTTTCAGCCAGATCTGCTGTATCGTCAATATACACGGGACTGCGGAAACAATTCAAAAATCAATAAGCAAATAAAACAAGGCAAACAATCAGTTAGAAAATTAATCCATTAGATTAATACCTTTTTCCCCCTAACTCGAGGGTTACAGGAGTGAGATGTTTAGCGGCGGCAGCCATTACGATTCTCCCAACTCTAGGAGAACTAGTTGAAAATATGTAGTCGAATTTGTTTTCTAAAAGAACTTTGGTTTCTGTCACTCCACCCAATAATACTTTGTAACATTCCTACACACATTTGGTTACGTTAATGCATCATTTTCCCATAGAATTCATACCACATTTATTTTATAAACTCATGTGTCTCTTAAAAAACGAAAATTGTCAGGACGCTTCTGTTGTTAACTTACGTGGTCTAAATATCGTGGTATTAATTCGGCAATTTTTGCAGCAGAATTGGGAGACACTTCTGAAGGTTTAATTAAAGCACAGTTGCCTCCGGCAATTGCACCGTACAATGGGTTCAAAACCAAGAGAAATGGGTAATTCCATGCCCCAATAATTAAAACGAGTCCATAAGGATCATCTTTCACTTCTCCCCTGTCAGAACACACAATTAAATTCCGAGGAAGTTTCGTTGGCTCCATCCACTTCTTTAAGTCCCTCATTGCATTGATAATTTGAGTTTTTGCAGCTTCCACTTCATAAAAGATTGCTGGAAACAATATAGTCATTTCAATATTCGTTTAAAACACCCAGCCATTATAAGTTAGGCATACTAAATTCTTACCACAAGGTAACTAATTGCCAAGCCACTTTGTTCTTACTAGATATGATATGCATACACAATAATGCATCAATAAAGCAATTTAAATTGCAATATTACCTGCTTTAACATCGTTATGTCACAGGGTCAATGTTACATGATGATGCAGTTCATCTGCACTTAAGACTCAAGAACGAAAAGCTTGAAGGCATACCTGTCTATTTACCAATATAATTATAATTTGGTTATCTTACCTTCAATCTTTGGCTTCCTCATATCTTTATGTAACGCATCCACAATTTCTTCTGAATTTTCATCCAATAAATTTTTTAAACCTTGCAGTTGACTCAAGCGAAACTCGTACGAAAGTGTTTTCCCTGATGAAAATACATCTCTCATGCCCCCAATGACCTGTTTGTAAGCAATTTGTAAAACATTCACATGTTAATTTAAGCTCAGACAAGAATTATGATTGAATATTTGTAATTAGCTAGGTATATGCATATTTTAATAGTGCCATAATACTGTGATGCAATAATTGTACTATGTAGCTACTTAAATGATATGGGTACGCAAAAAACGGAGTAACATAATGATATGCATTAACTTAAGCAGTATCATGTAAGTTCTGTGTCATTTACGCGATTGTTTGTCGCATGCAACCTTCTATCTACTCCACTTGTCTATTCGCCCTCCACATTACAATGATTAGAGACGTATTTTTTCTGTCATTACTAAGCCAAAGCCATTACATATTATTATAATGCATTGTGTCGTCTCACAGTAGAGTTGAATGTACACTACACACTGAACGTTGGAAAACATAGTCTCATATTAAGCTGTTAGGTTAAGAAAGGTATAAACATTGAACCATCATCGCCTATCAGCATAATAAAAGATTTAATTAAGCACGTGGGAAAAATTACCCACCACAACAATCACTTCTGTGATGCTCTTCTTATATGATAAACAGTATACCTAGCAATTAAGTCGCTTTAATCAAATTACTTAAGACTTAAACAGCTCAATAGGCAAGTGAACTATTCCAAGGTTTCACATAGTAATGTCATATAAAACATGTCCACTCGAACTGCGTCTCAAGCATTATTTATACATTTTAAAGTAACGCAATTTTATTAATACACTTATCTTTAAGTTTCATACGTCACGGCTCACAATTTTATTTACCTACTTCATCAGCATATACTCTACAAACCGAGAAACTCTAAAAAATGCATTCATAAAAATTTCACTAATATTGATCTCATATCTCACTTTAATTGTAAGTAAAAAATTCATAATGTCAAAATAAATATATAAACAATATGTATGTACAGATTAACAGTAATTACTATGGATTTTGAAAAGCAATATTCCACAAATCTAATGCTTTTTTACTAAACAATTTTACAGATCTAATGCGTTCGCATGCTTATTCTATTCCTTTGCTCAAATACTCGGAAAGTGGAAACGCGTATTGAAATCTCATGAATGAATGTTGTTTAAATTTTAAGTTACCTGTTTGTACTCCTCTTGAAGTCGCGATTTTTCACGGTTATTCGACGGGTTATCCATTTGTGTTGTAATGGTTATCAAATATAGAAAGAACTATAGGTACCCCGAATCCTTGCTGTCTCGTATCGTTTTTTTAAAATTTATGAAATAGTCTAGTTTAAACTAATCTTGAAATATCCTAGTTTAAACTTCAACTCTTAGATGAAACGAATACCTACGGGTTGTGTGCGTCTAGTGTGTTTGATACTATTTCTCTTTGTCTCTACTGTTGTGATTCTACGAGTTCGTTTATAGTCTTTGATGATTGAAGTAAATGGCACGGTATATTTTATGATATTTCTCACGAAACAGCTATGAACAATGAATGACTGATAGTGAATGAACAAACAGTACAATGCAAACAAGTAGACACTTGGACTTAAAGAAGGGTAACAAGCAATAGAAAAATAAATATAGCAATAAACTAAGTACACTTTTCAACTATGCGAACAAAATGTTAGAATATTACTGACCAATCAATGCATCTCTTTATTTATTCTCCTGGTTATTACTTTGCATCATGCTATCATTTTGCTAAATTCTGCTTAAAAAGAAATGAACTTGTCCTTCACATTCACATGAAAAACTTGCATTGCATTCTAGTATGATCTTTGTTATTAAAATCAAAATTTACGTGTAGGTTAGACATAGAAGGTACCTACTTGTGTTAGATCGCGAACGTAAGTAGCTATACATATTCATATATTATTTTCTATGCATCAAATATAATAATGGCACATACATATTCCAGTGTACCTCTCGCAAACTTTTTCTCTTTTTTTACAGCCTAAAACGTATCCAGCAAGATGCATGGAGTAAAAAGTGGTTTTGCTATCCAGCTATTATATCCTACAGCTTCTTAAATTTTTTTGCGTTTTATTATTTGTTACTTTTCAGCCAGACAGACACACCAAATTCACCTCTTATAATAACAGTAAGGAAATAGCAATGGCTTGTGTTACATGGAACCACAAAATATTTTTTTCAATCCTGGTCAGTGTTACTAATGAGGAAAACCAATCAGCTAATATCAACATATAATTACAAGCATTACTGTGTGTCGTACCTATATCTGTGCTGAACCATACCAAATGATTAAAAAAGATTCACTGTTAAGAAATTCATGAGCTATGAAAGTGTGATTTTGATGATCCATCAAATGGAAAATACACAGTTATTCTGGAAATGTTTTTTATTGCTGCATTTGCCCTACATGCAGGTCTACATACAAAGAATGTAATGAAAAATGGAATGGACGCAGCCAGTAGTATATAGTGGTTGGAAAAAATCTCTGCTTTTAATGTGCGTACTTAATGTCAGTTTTGTGGTCTCACAAGAAAGAAAACGAAATGTAGGTGTAGGCATGACGCGAGCTCCCATTGCATACATACATGAATGTGTTATAGATCTAAGTGCATCTAATTGTAATTGAATAGGTAAAGAAGGTATGTATAGGTATTTTATGTATTATGAACAAACTAAAAAGACAGGATTATGCAGCATAGCATATTGGTAGGTAATATTGGACATACGCAGTTTAAAATACCTATTATATATAAATATATCATGTAAGTATGCAGAACAGCTTTAGTAAGTAGTGGTTGCTGTGCATATCAATGACAAACGGTATGCGCTTTTTATTGTGGTATGTACTTTATATATGTACCTACCTAAAAACATTTCCATGAGTCAAATCAGCAAATAAATTTGGCTGCGATTTTCTAAACGTGCATAATATCGTATGTAATTGGACAAAGGGAAATACCTTGACAGTGAACGTGAATTTGTATAGTAAAATGAATTTCTCAAACTTGGTTTTTGTTCTGCATGAAAGATATTCTATCTAGGTACACAAAATGATGTTATTTTCACCTGTTTTATAGCATATCAGCATCACAAAGTAATAATGACACATACTTTGTGCTATGGGAATTCTGTAGGATACCACCTTATTCAATAGCGATGAATTTGTGTCCTAATGACTTCCTTCTTGTAATTTCTGTTTCTTTTGGTTTTATGATTGTGCTAATTGTTTTGTTGCTCTGTTGCTTCGGAAGACTGCGATTACATTTTATGTAAAGAAAATTTTGCCCATTATGTATATTTATCAGTGAGCGAATAAAAATGATACTTCAGAAATCATGAGTGGCAAAAACAAGTTCATGGAATTGACGGCATCCACAGACAGAATAACAACAGATATACAAGGATCCAAACTATATTTTAGTATAATGCTATGATGAGTACAAAGACAAATTAGTAACATAACTACCTAAGTAGGATTCCAACATTGCAAATAATAAGCAAAAAAGTAGTATGATTAAAAATTAGGACCTCATCAGGTTTAGCATGGCTTCTTTCTATGTAGTTACTTAAGCCGTAGAGAAGAATATGAATATCGCTAAAGCATTAATTTGTACTATCCATGCTTGAGATTAATTTTTATAATTGTAATACATTTACTGACTTTTGAAACTGATTGATAATTTCAATGTATTAAATATAAAATCATCATATTGCATTATAATAGGTAAACTGGTATCTGGTCCCTCAACTAATTGACATTACATACTCTGTGAAATAAACGTGAAAATATAGTAACCTATAAAAATTGATTTGTATGTTTGTACTGCATGATTTTTCTAATAATCAAAATGAGATTTAAGAGCACGTGTTTGTTAGCATTAGGGAACAATTTATTATTTTACAATGTATTTAATAACATACGTCAATTTTTAAAATCTACGAAACATTTGGGAAGTAAATTACAGTTGCTACAAATACAAGAAGTAGCATATAAAAGCATGCAAAGAGTATTTGGACAAAGGTCTTAATAAAGACATTCGAAGTACTGCGTCTATGTACGAGTTAAGGGGTTTTGCGACTTTTTGTACGAAAGTCTTTGTTTATCATAGTATACTTATGCATTATAATTATCATGTATTAAGTTTACGTATGTGTATAGTATCTACCTAGGTGCGTGTTCTAAATTAATTACATTTTCCTATCATTACTTTGACATTAAATTATATTTCTTAAGAATGTAGTATTGCTATTAAAGACAATTTGATTTTACAAAATAAATATTGATAGCTAACCTAAGTAGGAAATTAAAGTACCAAACACCTTCCACACAATTACACGTAATGTATAAAGCTACTATTTAGCAAGTCGAAACAGAATAATACAATGCAACAAACATAATCACCATTCCTAAAAGAACTTTCAAAAGATCTGACCAGTGGAAGACTGGAAGATCGAATTTCGTAAAATTGGTAAAGAAAAAACGAATTAACTTCATTCTTCCAGAAATACTATCATAAGGTGGATAACGTAAAGCTGACATCGTTTCTGTTACAAACGAATAATTGCGAACAACAACACTCTTTTTATTGGAAAAAGCTTCGTAAGAGTATTTGCCATGATATCTTCCCATTCCACTATTTCCAACCCCTCCAAATGGCAACCCAAACCAACTGCCTTGAAAAATCACGTCATTGAAGCATAAGGACCCGCTTGGACATTTCTCAATAAATAGCTCCTTCACTTCTTTGTCGGTTGAGAATACATACATGGCTAACGGCTTTCCTTTTCTATAAAATATAAAATATCGTTTTAGCACATAATGTTTAGTTCAAGTAATGCAATTTGTATTATAGCTGAAATAATAATAACAAAAAAAGGTTCATTACATTACTTTAATGTCTTAGAAATCTTTAACGCAACGTACCTGGAGGTTATCATTTCAAAGGCTTCCATTGGTGTTTCTGCATTTAGGATGGGCAGAATTGGACCAAACAATTCTTCTTCCATTAAGCTATCTGATTCCATCACATCAACTATAAAAATAATCATTTGGATTAAAATGCAATAATTTTACCATGTAAAGTAAGAGATATTTTTTCCATTAAAGGAACAAAAATTAATAGTTCATTTCATACCAACAATTGTGGGAGAAATGTACAAATCGGAATCATCCATTTCCCCACCAATGACGATATTTCCTTTAGTTCTTGCCAAAAGATTCTTAAGTCGGCCAAAATGATGAATATTGACCATTCTTGCGAGGTCTGGTGTAGTCTTCCAATTGTCTCCGTAAAAGTCCTGCATGCATTCTTTCAATTCTTTAATTAACTGTTTTTCCACTTTCTTGGAACATATCAGATGATCTGGAGACAGGCAAATCATTCCAATATTTTGACACTTTCCCCACAAAATTCTTTTAGCTGCAAGTTTAATGTTCGCTGTGTCATCAATATAAATGGGACTGTAACATAAACATGACACTGTATATTAGTTTATATCATTGCACAGTATTTTCCATGTAATGCTAAAACAGGTGCTATTTGGGAAAATTTTGTAACAAAACGTAAGTTTAATTAATTAATAATAACCTTTTCCCTCCCAATTCTAAAACAACAGGAGTTAAAGTTTCAGCTGCTGCTTTCATTACACTAAGTCCGACTCTGGTTGAGCTTGTACATAAAATGAAGTCAAATTTTTCTTTAAGTAAAGCAATGGACTCCTCTGGTCCACCTTTAACAACTTTGAAGCAGTTCTAGAATTACACAGGATATTTGTTAGTCATAGGAGCCCAAATTTTAGTTAGACACAAAGATTACATTAATTTAAATAAGTTGTACATACCCAATCTATGTATTGCATCAAAAGTTGTTCTAATTTGGCTGTAGAGCTAACACTAAGCTCAGAAAGTTTGATAACAGCACAATTTCCAGCTGCAATGGCCCCTATTAGGGGAATAAGAGCAAGATAGAAAGGATAGTTCCACGTGCTTATAATAAGCACAACTCCGTAAGGCTCGTGTCTCACAAATGCTTCATCGTGAAGAGCTAAGGCATTAAACGGAGTCTTTTCTGGTTTCATCCAACCGGACAAACATCGAATTGCTTCCATAACCTCCGCTTTGCATAACATCAATTCATTGAAGGCTGAAAACAGATCAATCAAGGAGTACCCAGAAAACAACATAATTATCAAATGAATTTTTTGAAAATACCTTCAAATCTTGGCTTTTTTAAATCCTTGTTCATTGCATGACAGATGTCTTCTTGATTCTCATCCAACATTTTAGACAAACCGTTTAATTGCTGCACGCGAAAACTATATGGAAATGTTTTCCCACTTAAAAACTCCTTTCGGAGTTCTCCGACAACCTTTTCATAAAACAGATTACATTAACGGTTTTTCTGTGTGTGTATATTTTTCATTATGTTTCAGCTATATCATTTTTAGCACAGACGTATCCAGAAATCGATTTCGGAGAGGGCAAAATATATTTCGGGGAGGGCAAAATACCCAAAAAAACAATTGCACCCTTGCCCAACCTCTGAATACGGCTATGATTTTTGGCTATCTATATTTATATTTAACACATCTACTAGTATTTAATGTACCTACTAATTTTTAGTAAGTTTTTCTGTTTTTCTCCTAAAGCTGAAAAGTGTGTGTGAAATATTGAATATCCATGCACTACAGAGAATTATTATGCTGTTATATTTTAATACCTTGTTAAATTCGAAATCCATTTTGTTTTGCAACAAATCTATCCACGGACATAGGGACAAATGACGCACTGAGTTATTGCACTTTATTGCAATGTACGGTTACGTTAGTTTTGACATACAGATACAATACATCTAATTATCAAATCTCACAAAATGCTAAAAAGGAGAAAATCTAGGAAAATTAAATGAACAAGTTATGCTGCACACGCAATTACTTTACTTACAAGCTGTAGTTTGCAGATCTTGAAGCAAACTAACTGAATCAAAGATACAAACGGTAAAAAACAGACGGCTGTTTGTACCATACCAATACATTTCATGCAAGCCTAAGTAGACAAGTAGGTACGTATATACAAATCTGTATAAATATACAGCGTAGCACTTTAAGTGCACACTCCACGCTTAGTCTAGATCTTTTGATACAAATAGCTGTGTATATAATATAGCTAATCCTTTTCATCCAACTATTCTATGTAACCCTAACTAATAGCAGTTTCATTTCAAGGGATATAGTGCATGATCTGTGCTCCCCAAAGTCGTTTCATTCTTAATTAGCTCGTAATCTGAAACGCTTATATTGTTGAGTACTGCAGGTAGTAGTAGGTACCATCATAATAAGATTTAACTACCTATATACCTACATAAGATCACACCAATTGATGGTGCTCGTGAAAAATGTTTCTATATACTGACGCAACCTTTCACTGTTGTGTACGTACTGCTACACAATAGGTATTGATAACGAAATTTCTCCAAAATGAGCAAAAAATGTGCAAAAAATGTGCAAAAAATGTATTACAAATACAGCATGCACGAAACATGGGTGTTGACGTGCTGACCTTCAAAACTACGGCCAAAACCACAATTTTGGCTGTCTAAGATTAAGATTGTCTCACGAGTAATGCGTGGTGTAATAGAATAGAGTGCAGATTTTTGGCATCTTTGAGATTCAGGATGGAAGTATATAGGGCTGGTTTTGTGGAGTTTGTCTTTAATCGTTTTCAACTGTTTCTGTAAACTGCAATTACTATGTCCTTGTACATACTCAGTTTACTACAACAATGGTTTACCTACATAATTAGGATATTTACAAAGTACTAACAGTATATAGATAAAAAGTGTTGTTAAATTTTATAATACACTTAAAAGCTTAAAGGGAAACGCACACGAAGTCTTTTAGTGCTTTAGGCATTTAGTTTTACATCGTGTGGTTTTACCGGAGCAGCGCTTTGATGAAAAGAATGAACATAAAATCGAATGCAATTTTATGTATATAGCTACATGCATTTTCATTTATTTTCATGTATATGTGAATTCGTATATAATATTCCCTGTGCAAAATTCTCCACTTTTTACTTTACAGAATATAATGATCAATTAATTTTATGTTCAAATGGAAAATTATATGTATCTATCTATAATATGCGCAGTAGAAGGAATAATGCTATTGTTAATTATCTCTTTTGTATTATTCTTATATTTGTAAACATTTGTGTTTACTTGCAAATGTCTTAGCTCTCGCTTACATGAAACTTAACACTGCTGCGAGAGTAATTAAAATCAAGCCTTTTAACTCACAGATTAAATCGTATAGGTATTCATAAGTAATTTAACCGCAGAAGGGAATGAATGGAGTGTTTCGAATCCTAATACACGGGTGCAACCTACCTCAACGAATATACCTAGTGTTCTATAGTGCATAAGTATTTCACAACTGCATTTATGCCAAAGATAGATCATATGTACAAGTAAACACTGCATCTTCACCTTGACTTGTGTTTTGAGCTTAACTGGTTGTTACTAGAATTATTTCAAATCAGTGAACCACAGAAATTTGTGCCAAGTCATTGTATCGTTTTCTCCTATAAACTATTATTAAATAATACTCTCGTGTCTGAATACTTTTAGCTTGGTATAAAAGTTCCGTTCAGACTATGTACAGCATTGTAATTATTACAGTGAGAGATAAGATTACCTACACGTATTTAGCTTCATACAATTATTACGTGAGTACAAGCACACAGCACACCCAAAGAGAGCTTTAAATAGGTTTTTATTATTTAGTAGTTAATTCACTAGTAACGGTACAACAATGCATAGATAGACAAGAACGTAGAGCATAGTGGTACTTATTACTTACACTAATAGAAGCACATGATTGTAGAATGCACACACGTATTTTATACTTAATGTAATCTATAGCTACTATTGTGCATTCCATGGAGCGTAACGGTTCTAGTAGTACTACAAATGTTGTTTTGGTACAAGTGGAATTGTATTTTAGAACACATGTAGTCGCTAAGGATTTTACATGATTTTGATGGAAGTATTTATAATAGGTACTTATTTGTGCAGATAGGTACCTATAATATAGGTAGTATAGGTAGTAATTATAAATTTATACAAATTAATGCTTATGTTGTATGTTCATAGATACAGAAGATAAAATTGCTGCAGAGAGAAACAAAAACATAGACAGAGAATGATATGAATGAATCTACGTAGAGAATAGAGATAGTCACCATTTTCTGCAAAGGTACTAGAAAGGACCATAGCTACGTAATTCGCATGCACATAAAAATAAAGCGTGCTGTATAATAGTTTCCACACAAATGGTTTTGTAGTCAATAATTTCATGGCTGGCCATTATTAAGGCCTTGAGTAAAGGAAGTGTGTGTTTATGTGCATTTAAATGTGTTGACTGAGTTGGGCAACAGATTTGAAATTATACAGAGAATGACCCATCTATGTAGTCTCTACACATTTATTGTACTTCTAATTACATAATATTCTTTAATCATATTATCCCATTAGTATTTAGCACATTTACGCTAGGGTACATCACATCAAGATATCAATCTACTATTCAAATTATCTTGCTATTGAAATGCACATACATGAGTCAAATCTGTTGATTTGTGTGTGTTAGATTTACATTCTAAGAAAATACCATGCTGTCAAAAGTCCAAATAAAAACATGAAGACATGAGAGAACTTTAAAGAGGGGATGTGGAATCTGTGAAAGTTTTTTAAGAGCATGTACGCCATAGCTACTTGAAGGTCCACCTTAGCATACGGTGCGTAACGGAGAGAGTTGATTAATTCCGTCAAGAAAGAAAAACTTCGATTAATAATGGTCTTCTTGTGGGAAAAAGCGTCGAAACTTGCTTGGCCGTGATAACTTCCCATGCCACTGGATCCTACTCCACCGAAACTTAGACCAGGCACTATCACATAATAAAGAAGTACGAAATGTTAACCGGTTTGACAGCTTTATAATGTTAATAAATGTTTTAATTGTAATGACAATGACAGGAATTAATTAAGAAGGATAAAAATATGCATTGGAAACTGCATAAAATGGAACATACCAGCGAACTGCATCACAACATCGTTAATGGCCATGCTTCCACTTGAAGTGTGGTCTTGGAAAAGCTGTGCCGTACTCCTGCTCCCAGTAAAAACATACAACGCCAATGGTTTCCCAGGTCTGTAAATAATAAATTCCCATGTCGCATATGCATTTTTACGTCATTAATTATTCAATCTATTTATAAATCGAGATTTCTTTAACAAACCTAGAAAGTATAAACTCAAGGGCAGATTCTTTGGTTTCAACATTAATAATCGGGAGTATTGGTCCAAATATTTCGTCTCTCATTAACGCATCTGTCTCCTTACAGTTTACTAACAATAAGTAACAAAACTATGTTTTTAAAAGTATTGAAGTGTTTATAGCTAACGTTTTTGTTAGGTACATAATATGAATGGTAAATCATACCCACGATAGTTGGTTCAATCCACAGATCACTCTCATCGCAATTGCCACCAATAGCTATCTTTCCTTCGGTTCCGTCAAGCATTGCCTTTAGACGTTGAAACTGTTTTTTATTGACAACCCTGGACAAACCTTCGCTGGATTGCAAATCACTTCCATAAAATTGCTTTAAATACTTTCTTGCGTACGGGATCAGTTGTTTTTCCACTTTCTTTGAACAAATTACGTAGTCTGGAGCTATACAAGTTTGTCCCCCATTAAGGAATTTGCCCCATATCATCCTTTTCACTGACAGCTTTATATTCGCATCATCTGCTACGTAGACAGGGCTAATGAATTTTCGGATACGTCAGAGATGAGTTTGCACAAGTTTATGTAATAATAAATGTGGATATGACTGGGATTAAATTACTATGTCATGTGAGAAATCAACATAATACTATCCCAATGTACCTATAGGTATAGGTACATGAGATCTAAAAATTACATTTATCCAATAAGTTACCTCTTTCCACCAAGTTCTAGTGTCACTGGCGTAAGATTTTTAGCCGCTGCACTCATAACAGCTTTTCCTGTCTCAGTTGAGCCGGTCAGGAAGATATAATCGAATTTTTCGTTCAACAATGCAGTCGTTTCGGGAATACCTCCTAGTATCACATGGTAGCAGTCCTGAAATTATCAAAATAGCGTGTTAAATGGATGGTCATTCTAATAATGACTACTAGGTGTACTTTTTATGCTTCTATAGTTTCTAAGTCTAGTTGGTAGATAAAGTAGACTAGGTATAATTTTTTATGTCAATTAATGCTTAATGAACCAAAATACTTAGTAGGGTAGGTTATAATAACAGTATAATTATAGACCGCTAAGAGTATAATTGTCCTACATTCTAAGCAACTTGCATGCAAAAGCGTTTTAGGGATTTTTATAATACATTTTATAACGCAAAATCCACATTTTATTCCTGGTTATAGATAGTAAACCAGCATGGCACCCAACAAAGATACTGTCTACATTACATACCACATGCACATAGTAGCAGAGCACTTGAGATTAGTTAAATTTCTATTCATACATAACTAATATTGTGATGGAACTCGTATCATCGAAAACGGATATATCATTTCATACACAAAAGTACAAAACTACTCTTAATATGAGCACCAAAAGATCTTGAGAACTTACAGGGTCTAAATATTTCGGGATCAATTCTGCAAAAACTGCTGAGCAAGCTGGGGCTACGTCGGATGGTTTTATGATAGCACAGTTTCCTGCAGCGATAGCACCAACTAATGGATTTATTGTTAAGTTTGTTGGATAATTCCAAGGGCCCAATATTAAAGCAACTCCGTAAGGTTCACTCTTCGTGCAGGCAGTGTCCAATGGTAGTAGTAGACTAAAGTCCTTCCAAATCGGTTTCATCCAGGTACGCAACTGCCGAATAGCTTCACAAATTTCTACTTTGGTTGTCATTATGTCGTATTGTCGAGCTAAACACACAACAGTTATTCTTGTACAGAATCAGTTTTACATGATTATACAAAAGTCTCTACACACACAAAATTTTACACTTACATTCGCAATGTGGCCGTCTTAAGTCTTGTTGTAGAGCTGTGAGCAATTGCGGTTCATTCTTCTCCAGCATTTCTAGCAGCTTCTTCAATTGCTCAATCCGAAACGAGTATGGCAAAGTTTTTCCTGATTTAAAACTTAATCTAAGTTTTTCCAGTACCTGAAATTTATAAAATAAAAATATACTTAGGTACATTCATGGTATAATAGAATTGCAAAGTTAATTTTGGTAGGTGTATGCAAACATGTAAAAGTATAAGTATTAAACAATTATGATAAAGTATTTATTATTCAAGCTCGTGGAAAGTGGTATTCATTCTACGGATATTAGGTAGCAATCTGCCTGTTTTGTAGTGTATAAATAACCAAAAAGTATTTTGTAGTAAATCTCACGTTACCTCGGTATAAGATTCTTTCATTTTTCCAACTTTTAATCCGTCTGACGACCAAGATTCCCCTTCACTGATCCCACTCATGTTGATTTATTTATTTTGTTACGAATTCAATTCGAATTTCAATTACTTTGGCTAAAATGCTGAACCGCAGTTTGATTAAAACTGAGAACGTATAGTTGTTGCACCTTGATTTTGACTAACACACGAGTCACCTTTTCATTGTTTCTATGTCAAGTGGTTTTGCATGCTGGCAGACACATTTGTATAGATGTTGTTATAACCTTGTGAATTAATTCAACAAGCACATGAGACAAAATTAAGACTATTATGTGATCAAGAGGCTGTTTCGCAGGTTCTCACGACAATTCCCATGAGAAAATATGTTCAAAATATGTGTCCAGTGCACAAAAATTGGTGGACTGTAATGATAGTTTTTAACATTAGTCAACCTGACCCTATCTGCTATAAGTTTGTAATACTTCGTAGTTAATTTTGAGAAAATAACTTAGGTAATTATGTATAACTACGTAAGACACTTTTGCCTGGAAAGGAAACTACCACCCTACCTTCAACACAACAGCCAACTAAATGAAATTCATCCCATAAGATTTATTAAGCGTACCTATGCATGCTAGATACAGATAGCCAAGCAATACAGGAACTAGTTTTAGTTCTATGAGACTGCTTGCACCTACACAGCACTTTTAAGACATGGAGAGCATCTCTATATTTTGTAGTAGTGTTAAAGAAGCAGTTACAGTAGTATAACAAAAATGTTCTTCGAGGATTGGTTTTCTACATTTTCAAAAGGAACACAATAGGTTCCTATATAAAATATTTTCTAGTATAATGCTACACGCTTCTAATATTAGAGAACACAGAAGGTAGTATATACGGTAAGTACAGAGAACTGGTACAGGTAGTAGTCAGGTATGTAAATGTATTATTTATGTACAGTAAGTATATATATAGTACCTGCACTGGGTTTGTACTTTGTACTGCTGTAGAGGTGAATTTTTACAGGCTTGTCTGAAAATAGACATTCAGGTTGCATACTAAAAAGAAGCCTTTTCTTTGTGACGCAGCTTATTGAATTTGTCAAAATATATCGTGCAGTCATTATTTTTTGCCCTTTTTACTAACAATCAATTTACACGCATGATAATAAGAAATCTTCAGCTAGCAGATTAGACTCAATTTAAATATAGTTTTAAAAGATGTTCGTGGTAAAGTTAGGAGTGGAACAGGAGGAATAAAGGGTGAGGGTACATCTATTTTCTTTGTACATATTGCATGCAACTTTTACTATAAAGTTATTATACAGTATACTGACACAGTATAAAAATGCGTAGGTATTGTAACTGAACGTTAGTAAGTATCTGTAATGACTTAATGTTAATACTGAATATTGTGTTGAGTATAAACTTTTTTGGGCTATATATGAACGTGCTATGTCTATTATTATGCCTAACTAACGAAGGACAAAAATGATCGTGATTTATAACACTTTGTAATGAAAGTTCCATTATTCTGCAGAAATCAGAATACCTATAGGTAGCTTAAATGAAAGCATTTATAATAGAACGCGTATGTACATATTAAGAGCGTTATCATGCACAAATACTAGGTTAAAGTCATTGTATGATTCGGCATTGGCGTACCTGAATACCATTTGTCCAATCAGGTAGTATTTGTGTGCTCATCTTTTGTTATAATTGTCACCTTCCTTTAGGAAGCTTATAAAAGGATATGTCCTAAACGAGGTATAGCTACATAAACTAAATTATAGTTACCTACTACCTACTTTTAATGCCCGTGTATAGTCCTCCACTGCATTTTTTCATTGCAATGAATGACGATTGACGAATGCCATTTTTTTGATCAACTGCCCTTCAACACGAATTTCATACATTTCTACATAACGCATAGCATTCTCTCGGTGTTGTAATTGAAAATAGATTACTGATGTTATTTTGCACTTGAAATAAAATTCACATTCACACTAAATTTTATCTCTTGCAACTACAAACTGTAAAGAGTAGCAACACAATAAAAACAATAAATTCTAAAGGAATAGATTCAGTATGTAACGGTTTATGTACCTAAATTAGATTCTTGTGTATTACCTACATTACATAAACATACCTAACTATATGTATATAACAAAACCCACCACCGTTTCATGCCACACAGCAGCCCAAGACTCATTCGAAAACACACGTACAACTACGACGGATTTGTAAAATAAGAACTCCAAACTGCATACATAAGTACTTTAAGTGCGTAGAGGAATTGTACCTACCTGTACCTACATAATTTAATCAGGTTGGTTTATTTACTAATAATTGTAATTGTTGCATTTGTTACACGAGATTCTCTTTCCACTTGTTAGTTTTTTCCTCGGAATATTTTGAAATGATGATAAATGTTAAAAGCTATTTACAAATATTAATGGGTTTACTATAGCGGAAATGTTACGCTAGTATTCAGACAAATGATTCAATGATAATGACATGACGAATGATCACATATTTTAATTACCATATTGCATGTACATCTACATGTATATATTATCAGTATCAGTTATTGCTGTATTAATAAGATTGAGAGAAAGAATATACAGAAGAATGCAGAGTGTATACCTGATACCTTATGCATAACTAAGTAACAAATTCAGGCAGTATAAAATTATTGACTTACCTACGCATCAAATCATCGCTACCAAATTATGAATAGATAGAGTGTTAATGAACTTGAAATACATTAAAATGTAATGAACTTTATTATCTATAATCTTCAAAAATGCAAACAAAACATAATTAGTTGGTGAGAATAATTAGCAAAATAATGTTTGGTAGTAGACGAGTATGTATGAGTAATAGGTACTCTAATGAGTAATAACAGTATGTTTTTATAAATGCAATTTGGTTTCATAATCGCATTCAAATTGTTATAGACGTGGCGTTATCATATTTCTAGGAATTGCTTTTTAATTGAAAGGGAGACTTGCTAAAACTTTAAAACAACACAATTTTTGGTTCAAGACAAGTATTGTTTATTTGGGAAGCAAGACGCAATAGTTAATTGTGACTGGAGCAGTAAACTGCAAGTAAATCGTTTAAACCGAAACATTCAAATAATTTTCAAATTGTGAGTATCAAGACACGAACAGTATATTGACTTTAACGAAGTGCCTATCTTAATTCTGACAAGATGCAAAAGGTTATATATTACAGAAAATATTAACAATTACATTAGAATTGTATACCTCATTTTTATTAAGTATATCATAGTACACATCCCTATTCATTTTGATTTGATAATTCATACATTGATTATAAAAAGCAATACAAAATGTATTTAAAACTTAATTTTTTGTAAATAATATATTCATAGAAGAATTTCTTCCAAAACTCTGATTTACAGGTACAACTTTGTTTGTTGGTTTTGATTGCTGTTGGTATCGGATTGACTCTTGGAGCCCCTATTGAGGATGTTGATTTTGTGGATGAAGTTGACGGAGATAGCAGCAGTCTGGATGGTAATGATAAGCCTTCCTTAACACACACCTTCATTGGCGGCGACTTGGTTTCCTGGGGCGGAGCTGGACATTTAGGATAGAAAGGAAGATGTACTTTTGCATCTCTTCGCTTTCAAGACATTCGTATTTTGAACAAACCAATTTTTCAAAATTTGTTGTCTACTTATTATGTACATGGCCTCTTCTTTGCATCTATGTATTTAATTATTGGATAAATACTTACAAGTATTTGAATATTAAAATTATCATTTATTGAATATCATTCTAAAACAATTAGTTTTGTGTTCAATTACCTTCCCATACTCATAGGCTCTTATATTATAACAATTTTTAGCATGATGACTAAATGTACTTACTAATGTGGTTCGTATAAATAACATATATCACACTCTCATGTATTGGAGCAGGAGATTTTGTTCAAAATAGTTTATTTTTATATGTAACAGCAACCAATTAATTAACTTGAGGCAACATGAGACTCATCTATGAATTGCATTTATTGCAAGTTGCAAAACCAGAATCAGATTTATAGGTATTTAATATTGAAGTTAAAGGGTAAAGGGTACTAATAAAAAGATAAGTCCTCCATCCGTCCATTCTCATTTATTACTTACTTCATCAATCCAAACCGTTATGCGTTATAATAAGTTGTCTCAATCTCACAAATGAAGTCTTTGGTACAAAAAGGATCATGAAATTCGTACACAGAGACAGAGGAAACAGCAGAGGCACAGAAGAAACTTTGAGTCGGGAACGTCATCTGCGTGTAATAAGTTTGAGTTGTATCAAGTAAGGCAACATGCAATCCATCTGAATGGAACGGGGGTAAATTAGAGTAAACGTATCTAACACATGTGCTTGCAGTTCGCAATATTTTTGGAAAACTTTTTGGAAATCTTTGTTTTGTTGTTTCTACATAATAATAAATTATAATTAGGAAACAAATCATTTTGTCTAAAGGTTTCGTCTTCGTTTTTGAACATTTGAACATATAAGTTATGGCACATATTCCGGATTCGGGGTTTCCACGAAGTGAACCCAATTTAATTTTGGAAGGCCAATTTGACGATGTTGAAGAAGATTATTTGACTTCGAACCACAGGTATTTCATGTTTATGTCGGGTTAGAGGCATGTCAGCGTGTAGGGTGGAGATGTTGACATTTAATTGTTTAGTTCATTGATAGTTGTGTAATTTGAATTTTGTATGTTGCAGAAATCATTCAGCACTTTTTCATCACCAGTATGTGAAAGATGACTCAAAAATAAAATCTGGTGACAATTTTCAAGAAACGGAGAGTAGCGACGACTCAGTCGAATCAGACGATGAAGATTATGAATTTTATGGAGAAAAAACTGGCCCCAACAGCCAAGGAAAGGCACAAATACAAATGGCTATTCAATCGGCAGAGGATTTGTTCAAAAAATATGCAAATAAAATCAGCGTTGAAAAATTTGAAGGAGTGTCAGACTTACCGAATGGGGCTGGAAACAAAATATTGTCTGCTAATAAAAAAGCAACTGCAAATAGGTAGAGAATAAAATATGCGGATTTTTTTTTTCTATTTAACATGATCAAATTCTTAAGGTCCGTGTCTAGTTCTATGGCCTTTTTTGAACGAATTAAATTATTTCTCTTGACTGGAGAATAAAATCAAAATTCTGGC
>JAQFYB010001156.1:0-36279 GCA_034694085.1 Pogonognathellus longicornis
AAACTCATTTGGAATGGTGATTTCCGCTTTTAATCAGACTCGTGAGGTCTCCGTAGCTTTGCTTGATATAAGTTTTAAAAATTCGGTTTTGAAAAATATCAGCGAGGAAAGTTTTTGATAAAAACCAAGAAAAAAGCACAAGGCACAAACTGCTTCTTGTATGTGTGACAGTTTTTGAAGAGAATTACAATGTATTAAAGTTCGCCTATCGTGTCGCCTGCATGTATCTGTATATAGTATATTCATATGAGTGTTAATACATTTAATAATTTATTTCCAAATTTTTTATACAACTACCCCATGTCCATGGCCCATGGGTAATCTTTTCGAAGATACACTCGCACTCTGATACCGATCAGTTTTATCACACTAGCGCAGCTACCGGGCAGTTTGGTCGCTGTCTCGCCGCTACAGGACATTTTTTTCGTTTTATCTCCTATACAGGGCAGTTTTTGGTCATTGTAGCGCCGCTACAGGGCAGTTTGCAGTTTAGTCATTGTAGCGCCACTACAGGGCAGTTTAGTCATTGTAGCGCCGCTACAGGGCAGGGCAGCATGAGGCCTGCCCGGAACGGGCAGGCCGAAAAATCCTGCTACAGCGCAGCTAAACATTTTCTGTATGCAACTTCTCCCTGGGCTTCGTTGCCTCGTTGCCCCTTCGCTGCCTCATGTGAAAACGAGGCAACGGGCAACGTAGGGGAAACGGGGCAACAGGGGCAACGATTCACCGCTGCCTAAATCTAGCCCATTTGTTATTTATTTATTTATATTTAATGTATGCTATCAGCTTTCATAATCAAGGGCCCACTGAAACCGAAAATTACGATTTGGAACCAGGGCCTACCTGTGACCTGAGTCAGGATAGCCACTGGTTATTTCCAATTATTTTAAAAAATAATATAAAATCTATTCTGTCAGTTCCAGTTTGAAGTTTGAAGTCTTCGGTTGTAGTATACCAATTGGGTGTCGTATCTCGTATGTCGTGTATGACTCAAAACTTTTTACATTAACTTACAATTAGTACATTCAACATTCAAGTTCAACAATCAACAATGAGCAGTTGACTTGACACTTGACAGTTGTATTCGTGTCTCATGTATGTAGCAAAAAGTTTTAAATAGATAACATGAACCCAAACCTTTGAGGGATGTACTTCTCGGCGAATTTATCGTTGACAGCACTCAGATGTTTTATTTTCAATTTTTGTTTCCACCTGCCGACTTGCTCTTTCACAATGGAAATATTAAAATGCCCGAAAAATTAAACTGCCTTGTCCAGCTACAGTTGGAGTTGTTTGTACACATTTAAAATTAGTTTAATAATTTACTCAAAACTTAACTCATCTTTCTTTTGACTCATCTTCAACCTTTTTTGTTTTGCACAACACCAACACCCAAACAATCAACAATTGCCTTCTGCAAAGAAAATCGATTACTCATCTTTCATTTGCGGCTGTGCGACTATGTTTTTAAGCCTGTACTATGTATTTGTCTTTCCGCAAAGAATATTTATTTTTCCCTTTCCTCATCGATGGCGTGCGGTACTTGTATTACTTAACACCAACCAGTGTGTCTCACTACTAAAGTTTTTTCTCAATAAAAGTCTCGTCCTCAAGTCTCAAGTCTCAACAACTCACAAAATTCAAGTCTCAACTTCACTTCACTTCACTCCTCGACTGTCTCGCTCGACTCGACTCATTTCAAGAAACTTTTGAATTACAGTAAAACCTCGATATATCAGAGCTCGATGCGGACTTTTGATATACTGGATCAAAACCAGGGTTTAAAATGAAATGACATTGTTGGCGGTTTATTATATGCATTAAAGGGTTAAAGGCAAAGGGTTTTAGTACCCGTCCATAATAATGTTGCCAATATTTCCGATCA
The DNA here is from genome assembly GCA_034694085.1 of Pogonognathellus longicornis. Classification (NCBI taxonomy): domain Eukaryota; kingdom Metazoa; phylum Arthropoda; class Collembola; order Entomobryomorpha; family Tomoceridae; genus Pogonognathellus; species Pogonognathellus longicornis. Next base: position 1,886 of record JAQFYB010001156.1, read on the forward strand.
AAAAAACTTGTATATCACAAAATGTCAAAAAACACCAAAAATTTTGATATTCACAATTTTGGTAATTTTTGAGATGCGGATTTAATGACGTAGTAAATTGTAAAGTTACTTAGGTATGAACAGTAAAAACATTTATCAAAAACAATTATATATTATTTCCGTCAACTCGATATATTTATTGGTCCATAATACTCATTAATAATAAAATACGAGATTGACAATGATACATCATGAAAGAACCATCATATTATTATGATACATAATCAACATAGTATTTTCTATGCTACAAAAATCTGAAATGAGGAAAAAATTTAAATGTTTAAAAAAATTATATCCGCTGTAACGTGTCAATATTGGTATCTCCAGGATTTCTAAAATATTTTTAGACGAATGTTAATTTCATTTTGAAGCTACGGAAATGAATGTCAATGCCGAACTACTTGGATCTGATTCGCATGTTGATTTTATATAGTCGGTGAAATGGGAGACTTGTGTGTAAACTGCAATATTTAAAGGTGTAAAATCAGTACAGGTGCATTTAAAATCTGTCATATATAGTTACATGAATCAAAGTATATTGTAAACATTAAGATTGTAAACATAATTATTACCTCCTGGATAATCTGGACGCGCACAACCTAAAAGTAAAAAATTGATACAGTAATAAATACAATGTTAAAATGTATGTAATATATAGTGCAATGCAAACCCACTTTAATTTAAATATAAAAATGTTCTTACCATATCCCCAGCTAACAATTCCGACTAATACTTTGCGACCATCAGTGGTTTCCAATACCATCGGTCCTATAAATGACAATTACAAAAAAGTTACACAATGAAACCCTTCTTTGCCTTACGTACAAAAAGTAAATAAAATAAAAAAGGCCAATCATGGATGTTTGACAATTCAATCGTATGTTTAACAGTCGCGAAGTATATTCACTGCATAATTTCTCACCTCCACTATCACCCTGTAAGTAAAAGCAACAATTATCACAAATATGTACACCCATGTAACTAATAAATAATGAGTAAAGGCTTCAATTATGTATCGATTGATTTTGGATGAAATAATAAAGGCTGAAAATTGATCACCTGACAAGAATCTTTTTGATATTCTCCTGCACACATCATACTGTCACTTATTTCACCTTTTCCATATGAGGCTCTACATTTTTCATCTGATACATATGGTACCGCAACGTATTGCAAACTTTTGGAAATGCTTCCTCCTTCACTAGTAGTACCCTACATACAAAAATTTTCCAGCTTAGATTTGCATTGCAACACAACAAAGCTACGTGTTCCTGTTCCTTAAAGCCTTTATAACAACACATTTAAAGAACATTCTTATCAATTTGGAGATGTAATATGAAATGTGTTGTAGCGCTTACCCAGCCTGTAACTATGAGTTTAGAACCATTATTGCACTCTTCTTTGGAATAAGGAAGGGACACGGCTTTTACATAGGGACCCATTACAATCTTTTCCGTTGTCTAAAATCGTAATTAATATTGGTCAACATTCCAGTCATAAACAAAAATTGGATGCAAAACTATTGTTAAGACGCTGCGTTGCTCACCTTACACATAGCAATATCCCCCTCAACAGTGCCTGAATTGTACCCACCGTAACGCTCACAAGATTGTAGTTTGTGAGACGTTCCAGAGCCGTCTGCGATTGAATTCGTTCCGACACGAGCACTGATTTTAGATACATCTCCAGATCTGAATAAAGTAACAATAAATAATTACAGTTAATTAAAGGTTATTTAGAACTATCAATTTTAACTGGAATTTTTTCGTTTAATTTACCCTGAAACACAGTGAGCTGCTGTAACAATGTATCTGTCATTAACGATACAGCCTCCGCTTCAATAAAAATTTATAAAAATTAAATAAAACATAAAATTGTTAGAACATTATACATGATTAAATATGATATTATATATATTCCATTTTACCAAAAATGCTTTTTAGAACCATCACTTGATAAACGTTGCATCGAAACTTGATACGGGTATTGACCATTTGATGCTATTTCACCACCAACAATTCTGTCATGGTCGACAACAAACTTACTGAACTCTGGTTTTGATGACAAAGAATCGGGAAATCTTGGTAGAGTACATTCGCCATAATTTGCTTCAATCAAAGAAAATTACATTGTGTCCACAAATTAATTTTACTCATATTCATAACCATAAGTTAAACGTATAAAATAAATATTTTGTCAACTTACCAAGTTGAAGTAAAGAAATAGCTACTGGTATAAAAAATGAAACAGAACTCATTTTCCTATTCATTTGTCTGAATTGTATTTTCTAGAGAAATTTTGGCTTCGCAAATGAGAAAACAAGACTGGCAGTGTCTCAATGAAAACTTGGAATTTATATCATTTTGAAAACAATGGTCAGTTTCATTTCATGTGTTCACTTATTGTTAGTTTAGTTCATGAGAAAGGCACTTTATGCATTGTAGTGTAAGTACAGTACGCATTTAAGTACCTTGTCTACCCAAAAATGGTTTTTGGATTATGTAAAATGTAAAGCCATAAAATGTGGTTATAATAATAACAATGTAGTCACTTCATTTCGTAAGCATACATTCAATACTTATCAACATGTAACCTGTATCTCAGTTAAAATATAAACCAGATATTAAAAGGGGTGTAGTGTAAACTGCACAACCTGGATTACCACCAGCCGAGGTGGACAAAAAGGAACGTTCTAAGAATAAAAGGGTCGAAGTTCAGTGTTTTACAGCCCTTTTTCTTCAAAAATAATATTGTCGACCACTGTGACGCATTCTGGAAATTTAATCCTTTCTCTATAGGGATTTTACAACATGAAGTGGCAGCCGCAGTATCTGATTTTTAACTCTACATTACATAATGCTCCATGATAAAGAATGCTTGAAGATATTTGTAGCTTACTAATAACAAAAAATAAATGAAGAAGTTGACTAATTACCAAAGGGCGGATATTTATTGATTTCCGACTCTGACGTTTGTTTCTCTACACATCTGAGGTTTTGTATCTCAATTTTTCATGTCATTTGAAGCAATTTAAAAGCCAAATATTTTTATATTTAAAAATATTTGAGCATTTTGGTAAATATTATCAATATTTATTGGGTTTTAGTTCACTTTTGTAAATATTTTGACTCAACACCGTATACCGGGGGAGAGAAAATGGGCAATTTACCCCCTGAAATCCTAATAAAAGGTTATATACTTTTACCCAAATTTACTCACATTTTTCCCTTATGTTTGGATTTTAACCTCCCCGAAATCGAATTCTGGATACGGCCGTGGAGGAGGGGTATATTGTTATATAGTGTTATAAGAAAGTCTTGAGGACAACAGAAAGCAGCTTGTTGTGTACTACAGGAAGTAATTTCTGGGAGGGAATATAAGACTATAATAGCGGGTTACAATGGATTCAATAGGTAAAATGCATGGAATTCAATAGTAACGCAATTTTTTCTAATTTTTCAACTTTTTATGCAAAATAACTTCATTTTTGAGACATCTTATGCATTCTGGGGGTGCACGTGCACCCTGTAAATCCCCTGGCTACGCGCCTGAATAAGTGAATATATCAATAGAAGAATTAAATAGATCGAATTGTTATTAGACTTTTAGAGCATGTAAAATTATTTGTCTATTTTAGTTAGAATGAACTCAATGCACATAGTGAGTGACCAGTGACGGATCAACGGAGCAGTAATTTTTCCAAAAATACATTGTTTTCATTTATTTTTTACATAAGCTGTGCATAATCAACCTGTTATCTCACTAACCCTTGTATTTTTATCCTAAAAATATGGAATGTCCTCCGCTTGGAATTTAATAATCCTTATATGGTAATATTAACGGGCGTAGCGTATGTTGCAAGGGGGGATTTGGGCCCTCACGAAATCCAGAAGAAAATGTTACTCCACCAAAAAAGTACATAAAATCGTGATTTTTTTGTATTTTATGTTGATCTTTACTCAAACGAAATGGCACGATTTACATGGTAGCGCCGAAATCGGTTAAATTATCTAAAAATGTTATATTATGTTGTTCGATTCAAGAAGCAATAGTAGGGTCAAAACTCCCTAGGTAATCTGGTTTGGCCCCTCCCCTGTAGTATGTCAAAGTGTCGCAAAAACCTATTATTTGAGTACGAAAAATAAAACATGGACGCCCAGGGAGCGGTCGTAAGAGAAAATGATGTAGAGAAATGTTGCTTACTTTTATCTAAGGAGTAAAATGGTGAGGTAGAACTGGTCAGGTCAGAAAGTGGAGGTCATGGATATCAATGACCTTATAACCCTACGAGTATGCCCTACCATTTTGTTTCTTAGATAAAAGTAAGTAACATTTCCTTCTATCATTTTCTCTTATACGACCCCTTCCTTGGGGTCAAATTGTGGATGTTCTATTTCTCGTACTCAAATACATGAGTTCCCGTGACACTTTGACAGCCTCCAGGGGTCAGACCACATCACCTAGGGAATTTTGACCCTACTCACCCTAGCTCCTTGAATTAAGCTCTACATATAAAAATTTTAGACAATTTAACCGAAGTCGGCGCTGACATGTAATGCCCTGTCTTTGAGAAAATGAGCACATGAGCATTTTGAGTATATTTTATATCTCATGTTTTGAGTGTTTCCCCTCCCCCGAACCTAATTCTGGCTACGCATATGGTAATGAATGTATGTTTTGACATAAGTAAAAGACATAATGGACTGTTCTGACCAATAAGAGATTTATTTCTCAATTTTGGGTTTGAAACGACAATGACACACAAAAGGACTTAACCAAAAGATGTGTGGTTAGCGTAGCGTCAGCTTTACGCTTGATTTTAAAGAACACTTCTAGAATTAATTTTGTATTCCAACCTCAGTACAGCATAGATAATCTCCTCTATTCTTTCTAATACATACACATCAATCAGTAATATAGGTACAATACAAATTCTATACTAAGAACTACTGCATACAATTGTTATACTTATGGTAGATTACAACTACAATACAATATAATAATAACATGTACAGAAGAATGTCTCTCTAGCCTCTTGTGTACTATAATATATTTATAGTAAACCCTATGTAACTACGTTCTAATTAATTTAGAGTAGTCTATTCAAAATTGGCTGCACATAGCAATTGAATCGTAGTACATATATACATACATTACATACATACACACAAGTTACAAATTTAATGATCAATCACATGTTCATTATTTTATTATACGTTTACTTTAAGAATGTGAATGAATGTCTGAACTTTTTGATCTGCATAGATAGGTAAGTTTTCATCATTTCTTAACATATTTGTCTCTTGTCATGACCCGTGATTTTTGACATACACCATCATAATATTTTGATCATGACACGTTTTTACATTTTTTCGATTTTGGGCTATATATTAGTAGTATATGTCGATAGTTTGAAATCAACACATTAGTGTGTAGAATTTGTACTCACTATGTTGATTTCGCATATCATCATTGTGTTAATCTTGCCCTGTCTCATTTCTAAAGATATTACAATATAGATAGCCTATACTTTCGTTTGATTTCTCGGTTGTATGTGTACATTATTATTTTTAGTGTGTGTATTTACATGTCATATATAGTACCACCTATACCAAAACGTGTCTATCTAAAAAAGAATATCATTACTATCGGTGGTAACACCAATAATAATAACCACTATCATCATATCATTAGCCATCGTTTCTTCACGCATACTTTGCTTTAATTTACTTTACACTACCACTACTACTATAGCATTTGTATCATCATTCTTCAACTGCAGCTGCTATTATTAGTACAATGTGCCGTCAGTATTATTCATTTGTCGATTTACACAGCCATTTATATTTGAATAGTAATACAGCACTATGTATCTCTTACTGACATCGTTATGGACATGAGTCACATCACCTCAGCTTCATCACCATCACGAAGTTACAATACTTCCTACACTCAAACACACATACATTTCACTTGCTTAACTTTTGAATTCTCATAATGTCATAAATAGTATGCTACTTAACTGTCTTATCTATGCATTTTGTATTTTCAATTTATTAAGTTGTAGATTATAGTCGTGATTCATGATTAATGTGATAATAAACACGCGAATGACGATTGTAATTATGAAAATGTGTGTTACGAACGTGGACAAAATTTGAAAATTCACTTGACTTTAATTATGTAGATACACACGGTTAAAGTTAATATAATATAAATGGGAAATTATAGGAAGGGCTAATTATCAATTATTATTATTTGATTGCATAGTTATATGTATGTATTTCTGTTATAGATATATATCATTATTATGTAGGTATGGCTATAATATTATTTGTAAATGTTTTCTTTTTGTAGATTATTTCAAGTGTACTATACACAGGTAGACAGACATTGTATCCTGATTATAGTTTATTCGTTATGATTATGGTACTTGTAGTTTCGTAGTTCAGTTTAAGTGTAACGTAATAATATTATATTTTCCGGAATCTATTTCTTTTTATCCGACATACTTTCCATTTACACTTTGTTGGTGGGGTTGAATGAAAGTCATAGTATTATTTATTTATAATAATCATACCTGATCTGTTTTGTGCTAATGGTTTCACAGTAATACTTGTAGAGAATAATATTATATTATGTAGAATGTGTGTGATGTATCTGTGTATGTAATGTACATACATACTAATTAAGTGTGAAAAAAGAAAAATAAGGTTTCTCTAATAAATATCTACCACTGCACAGTCACATCACAATTGCATGTGTGAGTGTAATATGTTTTCCAAGTTATTGATTATAATATTAAGTATGTGTGTCTGTGTATGTATCATGTATCTGTATTTGAATTGAATGTACTTAAACTAAGCTATGTATATACAAATGTTATTACCTTCTAGGCCTTCAGTATTTGTTTTTGTGTACTACTTTTCATCATTATACAGAGATCGTATGTGCTCTTGGTATAATGTAAGTGTGTTGAAAATAAATAACATTTTTTTGTATTATTGTGTTTTGAGTGTCAGCTATTATGAAAATGGAAACGATAAAACTAAAGATGATAATCAGATGGTTAACTGCGTCTGTGTGTTATTTATTTGTCTTGAAGCTGTTACTTTATTATACTTTTACTTTACTCAACTAAACTTTAGTAGCACTACAGAATATACAATGCAATAGTATTTTATGCATAGATATTATGCTACAGATAGCCATGATATAATAATATTACTCATCATCATTTATAGATATAACATTTAAGGTAGACTTTAGTTTACTTAGAGGTAATTTAGGTAAATAATGTACCTACATGTATTGTAATGTAATATAGTAACGTAAGTCATAATAATTAATTCATAGTAAATGCATCTCACATTATCATCATTTTTATGTATGTGTAGGTAGTATGTATGTATCATAATAATTAACCCAATGATCTTTCTTCATCTACCAAATACATACAACCACATACATCATAGTAAATAGTACTCCACCAGTACAGACCAACAACAGTAGTAGTAATAGTCTAATAATATAATATAGGTACAAGATAAAATTACTATATTCTAATATACTTTCTCGTTCATACCGCTTTAGTGTAGTAATCGTATAGAAATAGTAATGTATAACCATAATTAGCAACAGAAGAATAACAAATCAAATCAAATGACATAACAGTAATAGCATTATGTATGTGACACCCAGCACTATTTTCATAATCAGATTTTTCTTCAAATCATCCTACCTATATAAGTAGCAGTGTGTAGTGTATGCTTAACAAATTTACCTATCCAAGCTATTCTTGCAACGGAAATCTACACAGGCATAATATAATCATAAAGAGTGTTCTTTGTTTCAATTTGTGATTGTATTGTATAGAAGTTTGTTTTAGTGTTGTAAATGCAGAATCAATTGAACTGAATCAAATTGTTGTGTTGTTGCATGCAGGCAGTGTACTTTACATGTAGTTAATTTAAGTTGCTATGATGTTATTGTGTTGTATTAGAATGTATGTGTATTAATGCTACACCTTATAGTTGTAGACCTGTTATGTTGTAGACAACTGTAGTAGTAGCTAGGGTTTTATTTGGTAGGTGTATTGTATATACGTTCCACAGACATGGCTCTATTGTACTTTCACGATATAATATTGACCTGCCTGCCTTCCTCCTCCAGTCTCACCCTTTTAATAATTCACTGTCTAATTACTACATGTACATTTTCTATTATGGAGAATGCTTATCCATAGCTTCACTGTTTAAACTCTTTGATTAGTATTCTTCAATCCTTAGTATGTAACTACTTTAGTAATTATAATAATATGCATTCTGTTTCCACTAGTGTTGTGTATGATTTTATAATATTTGTATAATATTATTATGATGTCTCACATTTGTTTGTTAGTTACATAAAATGTATATACCTAACTGCTATTTCAGTTAAATATCTGTTTCTTTACAACATAATTGTAAATGTATTATGCATGTCTTGTGTTTATACTTCTTTGTGATATAAATAAACAAGCGTACTGCTTATTAAAGTATTCATTGTATGTGCAATGGATATAATTTGTATAGGTATGGTGTATGGTTAATAATAGTAATTAATGCTGCTGTTTCTGACTGCCTCCTTTTCACATACACACACTCACACACTACTATTATACATAGAATGGATTGGTGGTTGATGAATCTACTATTTTCTTTTGCCTGCATGTGTCAGCTTTACTTTTACTTCTGTGATGTGATTTAGTTTTACTATTTGAATTACTAACAACTATTATAAATTATTTTATCAGCATTCTGTAATAATTTTCATGTAACTAAAAAACGTGTACTTTGTGGTAGGAAATTAACTGAAAGTCATGTCATTTTATTTTATATATGTCTATACGGATATTTTATATATTATGGAAGTTGGCTGTCCAGGTGTCTGTCATGATTCTTACATGTAATAACACTAGATTGCAGTTGAATTGCCAAAGTTGAATATTATGAGAATTGATTATTTTTCGTAAAGAAGACATTTAGTTTTCGGGAGAGGTAGATTATTTTCACTGAGTTTCATTTTAAAACCGGAGTGACTTGAGTTCATTTTGTTTTTATAATGGTATGCTGACATTATCATTTTGTTTTCACACAGCATTTTCTTACAAAATTACAACTACTATTGTATTTATGTATCATGTAGTATCTTTACTTATAAATAGAATATGTTTTCCTTAGAAAAATTGGAATCGGAAATTCTAAATGCATATTGCTGCCAGTAGAACTTTACTTGTTCGTGTCAAGACCTTTCTTGTAGTATAGTCACAATACATAAGTACAATCTCCTCACACGCGACGACATACTTACGATGAAAGGATTTTATTTGGAAAAAGATCGGAAGCCTTGTACGAAATTCATTTTCTGAGAATTTCAAATTGTTTGATTGGAAATACTTTCATTAGTTAGTTATTAGTACACATCTAAGGTATTAAATTAATAATCCCTCAAGACACTCCAGTTTCCTGCATATTTGGGTCAAAATCGTGTGTAAGTATAAAGTCTACTTTTTCAGTGCAACATTAGAGCACCTAAGAGTAATAAATACTAAATACTATTTGTATTATATGTCCACTACGTACTGAATTACCTTTAATTATCTGTATGAGATGCTTGTATCGAATTATTGAAGGGTAGGTGATAGAATCAATGTCAATATACGAACTCAGACCATCATCTTGTCCTTGTCTCTGCAGCTACGCCTTTTTCTGTCTCTATTGATTACCTGACGAAGGAACGCAGTGGACGCAGTTTGTCAAAGATGGCTGACATTCTATTTGTCTTGCTATTTGCATTTCAACTATATAATTAGCACAATACATAACCGAAAGGCTAAAGTTATATTATTACATTATTTTAGATCTCATAATATTAACTGTGATTCTGATTTGATTAACTTTTCTTTCTGTTACAGACATACTCTACATAAGTATATAATAATGTAAATAACCATGTGGTAAATGAATTCAATGGTATGGTAAGTTGTGTAAAGCAACGAACGGAACAGTCTACAGTAAAAAATGCACTGAATTCTATCGTAAATATAATTTTCATATTCAAACATAAATTAAATTTCCAGTCAAAGAAAACGTCAGCATCATCAATCTTGTATTTTAGTTGTACGTTTCCATCTCACTACCCACCGGAGCCATTTCATTCATTTTCCGTTTCCCACTAATCAATCGTGTCTACAAATTCCTTATTCTCTGTCACTCCGCCATCTCATAGTATGTGTACATTTTTCATTTCTTTTTGTGAAAATAATATAAAATACAAAATAAACCAACACATTTCTTCAAAAATGTGGTCAACCTATTGTAAACTAGTGTAACAGTTTATGATTACAATAATAATATATAATATTAATTAGCTGTACTACAATATTTCTTAGAATAGATACCTATGTCATCTACGTCAGATTACAACAAACTACTTCTAAAATATGAATTTCTCATCATAATTATTACACATCATTAATTTAATTTGTACAATGGACCATTTCGGCTGCTTACTATAAATAATTAAGTAAACACACACATATATGTATTGTATATATATGTGAAGAACAACATAGTAAACAGACTACGGTAGATAACGTACTACGACTACATGTATTATTCTTTACATAGTATAGTGAATTTTGCAGAACTACTATACGTTATATGTACTATGTTATAGTATTGATATATCATTATATTTAAATTATATACAATAATAATATATGACAGTAAATACTAATAATTATTGTAATAATATAATAATCTGTGTAATATTGAATATTGTATTGCAAATTAAATGCCTATGTTGAATCTCTTGCTAGCAGATTATTTTCTCTGTTGCACGAATGAACGAACGAACTCCTTTGTAATTCTAATGTAAATGAACAAGTATGATTTTCAGTTTCCTGCAAAAAAATCATACCGTTCGTCAGGTTATTTTATACTTTGTATATCAACTTACACAAAATGCACAAAATTCAGGTGAATTAATGTAAATATGGTTATTCATGGCTTTCAACATGTGTACCTACCAATCATTCAAAAGAGTTTCTTTCTTTTTGTTGAAGATTAATTAACTATACGTTTTGTATAAAAATGAAACTGTTTTTTGTGATTGGCTTCGTGAAACTGCTATATTGCTCTTACTATCTGAAATCTGTTACCTACAGCTATAGCATTCTATGTCTGACCCATTATTTCATGCTATTCTAAGAGTTATAATATTCATAATAATGTGGAGTACGTAAATGTTCCTTATTTAAGTTGTAAATGTTTTTGTTGACATTGACGATTGAAATATATTTCCTATCAAGGTAAATGTATGTTATTACAGACGAGTGGTATAGTATAACTATTTGTATGTAAATGTAAATGTTGTTTAAATGCTCAATTCAAATGTCAAATAAGTTTACATCAAGTCGTAAGTACTGTACTGAATCTTAACAAATCCCTGGATCCCTGGATATCCTGCTATCCGTCATCTGAACTCTGAACTACTACAGCCTTTGATTCAAACTAACTTAGAATTGATTACGGTATTTGTTTTGTACGTGTCTCCTACTATGTAATACCTACAGACTTGTTTTTTAACTTACTGTTTCGTCCATTTGTTAGACTACTAAATATGCACTAAATAGGCGATCTGATTTCACCCGACATTTATTCAGATTCGAATAGAGCAATAAAAAATCTGCCTACCTAGGTACTTTCTCTGTTTCTTCTTTTAATACATAACGAATGGAGACCTTTAAAAGAATTACTATCAATGATCTATCAAAACACAACATTTTCTATCTCTGTTACTTCGTGACTCGTGAGTCAATATACAGACCAATACAAAACTCACACCATTCAATTCATTTTAACAGCTACCTAAAAATTGCATAACCAAATCACATAAAATTGAAAAATGGGTAATGAAGGTAAGTATAGTCAGCACTAAAATAATGAGAGCAAAAACAGTCAACGCTAACATAATAGACTTCTGTAGTCAAACTAAAAAACAAAAATCTAGACACTTCTCATATAACAGTAGTATAGACACTGACAAAAAATTACTTGACTTTTTTTAAAATAACCAACAACAGCTAAATATTAACGTTTCATACTTTGCTCGTTTCCCCTCATTTCATTTGTGAGTGATACTAATGAAAGACTCCATTGGTATCAAGACACGTGAAATGCAATGAGGAGAAATTGAGAAATCAAACAGAACAGAACGAACACACGCTCGACAACTGAAATGTGGTTTACTTTGTTTGGTATGATGGCATTCTGTCGCCGCTGCTATGTGTTTGTTGTAAGTCGTAAGTTTGTATAGTGTTTACTAGAATTAGATCATAGCATGAATTTGAATCAGAATGATAATTATAATGATATTTTTTGTAATAATATAAATGTTATTATGAGAAATGTCATCATACAGAAATGAAGAGCCTTGAACTGAACTTTTCATGGTTGTTTCTGAACTGTTTCTGTCAGATTTTCTCCTGTTCTCTCGTAACGTAGAATTATTAATGTAATGTTGATTTGTGTTATTGGTTTGGTTTTGGTGATGGAGGAAGGTAGTACAGATAATGGTGATGAAATTATAATTCAAGCCTACTAATGATATCCTTCACTCTGTTGAGGAATGGGGCGAAATGAACTGAGTTGGCTTCTTGCATGGCTTTTACTTCATTCATGTACTTGTCAATCGTGTGAATATTCGGTGGCTCGTGAGTGCCTGGCAAAGGAAGCGATGCAAAACTCGACGCCAAGACACTTCGCAGTCGGTTCAAATTCTGACTCAGCATTTCATTTTGGAGCTTCTGTTGTCTCATCTCGTGTTCCATCCTCTCAATCTCCGTCTGCATCTGCTCCACGTGTTTCTGCAATGTCGCATTCTGCTCTTCGCACTCTGTCACCGTTTTTCGCAATGCTCGCAATTCCAGCTCTCGCGCTGTAACATTAAACAAACACAGACCACACGGGGTAATCTATTGTCAGTCAGCTTTCTCTCTCTTTATATAGAGTAATCCGTAAATGTAAATACATACACAATTTACTTTATAAACACAAATATATACTGCACATACTAAACTACAAAATATATACACACATACACTTAAGTATCGCTACGACTTATACAAACATATATGATATATCCCTATTTATGCATCACAATATATGTACTTATGTATATATGTATCAAGACAACCAAACATCACAAGCCCCAACTCATTCTGTTCCATTTCCCCAGCCCAGTCCATTATGTCACTGTCACTGATGTTGATTCATTACCTTTTCCTTTACTTAACTTTTTACTGCACTGCTGCTCACCTCACCTAGCCTAATGCAATGCATTAGAATAATTGCACCCATGCAGAACAAGAACACTCAACCAGCGTCTCGAGAGAAAAAACGTAGTTTTTAAGTGAATTGCATGTACAATTACAAGGGCAGAGCAACAACACATTCGCTTTGCTGTTAAATAATCCTCGACAATAAAATACGAGAATAATATAACAAACGATTGCATTGAAGTGTATTGTAAAGGTAATTAACATCAAAAGAACACGAAGAATAATTATTTTACACAAAAATACTTTTACTCAAAAATAATGTAAACAGCAACTTCTTATAGAATGACACAAGTCCATCAAGAAAATACATGACTTTGACGCTTATAGTGTCCACTGTAGTTTCTGTACAGGTGCATTTAGTGCAAATAAAATAGCTTCTATGTACGCGTCATTCTTTCAAGGGCCCCGACTGAGAGTCATAATTTTTTTGTAACCCAACAGATTGATGAGGCTGAGCAGGCAGTTGTCGCTCCCCGCCCTTCGGTAAACATTTTAAGCACCATCTCAAATTTTTGGTAGGTTAAACAAAGAAATTGAAATACAATAAATAATGCTCCAAAAGGGGTATACAATACTGTTACTTTTAATAATAAATGTCGTTACAAATTGAAATCGTAATGAAAATACTTTTGTAATCTCAGCCAAATACAAGGGCGTCCTATTTCCTACTGTTAGTTTTCAATACAAAATTCCCATTTTTGGAAATGTTAATTACTTTTTTAATTGCCAAGATACTTTTGGTGTAACTTTTGTTGGTAGTAAACCCGGGATGGATTTGTTTGATTTTATATCCAATCCATAGACCGTAAATGTGACATGAACAATTGGAATTTTACATTCAAGGGGCTTTCTCTCTTTCACGAAACCTGTTGTTTGAAGTTTTATATATTAACTGGACAAACGGAGCGGGGGAAACGGGAGAAATCAGACTGGAAAGAGTTAGGGCTGTGGACTTTGTTTGATTTAATACAAACGAAAAATCTCTCATTTCTACTATCTTTGTTTAACCTACCTTCAATATACCGGCCATAGCCAAAAATCTGTTGTGTTGTGGCCTTGTATGAAGACGTCGACATATCTGTGGATGAATAAATACAACAGGCATTTTGATATATATTCTATAGGGACTTCGGTGCACAACTACTACGAGGAACTCGACTTTAAAATAGAAAAAAGTAAATATAGGTAAGAAATGTACAAAAAGAAAAAAGCTTACATCAGGATGGAAAGAAATAGGTACGCATTATAATAATAATATTTTATGTTCAACTTAACTTACATAAGTAAATCATAAAATAAAATGATTAAAGGAGAATATGAGAGTTAGTAACAAATCATAACTATTATTATCTGTAAGAAATAGAAATAGAAAAAAGTTCGTTTTGCTTTGCATTTTGAGGTAGGTAGGCATGTAGGTTCACAGTTGCAGTCATATCAATTTTTGGGAAGAACCGTAATACAGACAGAAGATTTTGGATAAATAGTGACTGAGATTTTACATGTATCATGTCATGTCATATCGTTTTGGATACAGGCTTGTGGTAGGATGTGTTTGCGTCTTGGAGGCAAATGGTGAGCTGAGTTGGAGTTGCTTTGAATCAGAATCAAAACTGAGAGTCTAGTAAATAGACTGATCAGATTATGAGACTTGAATTGACTTGAGAGAAAAATCAACTTGACGGATGTACAATCGAATTCAAATCGAAGTGAAAAGAAGGGGGAGTAAGCAAACGAACCTTTGTTATGGTCGAGAAATTCCTCGGTAAAAATGGGGATTTCCATACCCGAGTCGTGATTCATGTGAGCCGGGCGGTTCATCATGTTCATGGCAGAACTGCCAGGGAGATTGGAACTCATCATGGAGGAATTATGGCCGAAAGAGCTATTGGCAGTGGTCATGGAGTTTGCCCCTGAAATGTTCATATCCAGTGGACTGCTCTGCTGGCCGGAATGGGCCTGATTCTTCTTCTTTCTTTTATTCATCGATTTGTACGTCTCAGTCTTCTTGTACGCGCTCATCTCTCGCTCGTAGTTTTGCTTGTCTGCCTCCGCAGAGTCCAGATATTTCTAACATCCCCATAAACAAACAAATCTTACCTCCGAATTTAATCTCATCACAACATACATCATGACATAAACTATAAACATAACTCAGTCATAATATTATCTTCCAACATTCCATTACCTAATAAAAAGATACGAAAACAAGTCAAAAATTATTGTATTTGTAATTCTATTTCAATTCAACCCTACAAAAACCACTTTCTTTAAGTATTTGCACAAAGCCGAAATAACAGCATTTTCAAACTATATGCTGAGGTTCCAATATTCTAAACAACTTCAATAAGCAATGTTGTATTGTTTTCAAAGCCGAATCACCCAACAGCCCCAGATATGCTGCACCTGAAGCTGCTACAAAGGCTGACAGAGTTCAAAATGCTGCAAGCTCAGCCCGTTTGACAGGCATATTATTCGGTCACAATCTCTCATCCTCAAGTCCTCAACCACCCTGTTTTCTTTTCTTGTAACTTTTGAGATTAACATGTACCCGTGAACAAATAATTTAGCTTGGCAAGAAACATTCTGAAAAGATTCTTTATCTTGGTGGGGGGGGGGGGGGCAGTCGCACGGAATGTCATTTACATGGACAGTGAATGACGATTTACTTTTCTTTCTATATAGTTCAGCACCACTATGTGTTACAAATACATGGAAACTACATCTGGATCAAAAAATTTTGCTCAATTTAATGGTGTTGTTTATAATTTCATAAACTAATTATCAAAGATGTTACAACTGTGTAAAGGATAGAGATAGCATTTTGCACCGCTCTGTCAGCCGGTATAACCGCTTTAGGTCTGGCAGCATATCTAGAGCTGCCCAACCCAAATAACCAAAAGTATAACATTACTAAAAATGGATTATGGCAATTTTAATTTTGATAAATCTAATTTAACTTTTTACTGCAGAAAGCATAAACAATTACAATTATTACAACCTCTCTAGAACTCAAAGTAGGAATTATTTTTCAGATTTATTTAGCTTTTAGGATAAAGTACGTTTTTTCGTACGGTTTATAGTTTATGGAGATCGACAAAGATAACAATACATCCTATTCAATTTAACCCCCTCCCGGATGAAAAAATCCGTTAGAGAATAGTCACTTACTTAAGGTGGGTTTTGGCGTCTATTAGTTATGGCCAAAAAAGCAATAAAAAACTTCACTAATATTGAATATAGGAAATTTCAACCTCCCATAATGTCTACATTTTACATTTTCCCAAAAAGTACACAAAGTACATTATTGTAGAGAAAAATTAACTACACAGCGCGATAGAGCCTGCATTTCAAAAACAACTTGTATTTGAAATTGTAATTGATTTTGTTAAAATGTGAAATCGTGTAGGAAATAGTCATCGTTGTCTTCAAGCAGATAACACATTGAATGCAAAGTCACTTAAAAGTAAAAGTACCCACCCGTTCTCAAGAGTGATATTCCTAAAATGGGTTGTAAAATCACACACGTCTCAAGTCTCAACTCCTACCTAACTCTGTAGATCACGTTACTCAAAACTCACTATTTAAATGAAAAATTAATAAATCATATAAAAAATTTACCCAGGAGCGTATTTGACAGTCAGATTAATTGAAAAGTAAAAACTCGCGCCATTATTATGTCTTTGAAAATTATCTTTATAGCATTTTAAAAATTTGCATTGGATTCCTGATAAATAGCTACCCCAGTTTCCACTATTTTCGCCATTTTTTAAAAATGAAAGGGGGTGGTGCACCATCCCGATTAAAAACTCGGGTACGCTGTGTTATGTCGTGCCTCACTCACTTTCCAACTTGCTGCCAGCCTTTTGGTTAATACCAGAGCTCCTTAATACCTTTATGCCTATAAAATTTGAAAATTTAGTAGTTCGTTGACCTATCGGCTACCTTCACATTTTCACATAGGTTTCGGGTATCTGTAAGTAGACAAAACTATTGCTTTTTCATACACGATTTCGTTTTTTACAAAATCAAATCACTTTTAGCCGGAAACTCGCTATAAAACTATAATACAAGCGTTTGTGTAGTTAATGTTAGCCTACAATAATGTACCTTCAAATTGTTTTTAAAGTTAAAACCTAGAAGCCTCTCGATTTTGAAAATTTCAAAATCGCAATCTGATCTCTTTTTGAGCTCTTTTGTCTTTTTTCTTAGAACTGATGAAATTCTCATTTTACTTTTATTTAATTCATTAGCATTGTAGATTCTTGTTTTACTACACTATCAACACAATACAGACAGTATCAAAAAACAGGTTCGTCGTTTGACTCGCAATCTTTTAATGCTAAGCAAACTAAATTATGTCAAATCTTAAAGCAATGAGCAATAATGACAATAAGACTGCACAAAGAAAATCGCAAAAAATCTCATGTAGTTTGATGCATGAGATTTGTATGAAAACATTATGATTGTTATTAATTTGTGCAAGTTGATCAATTGATAATTATACGAATGTGGTTTTGCATCGTATTAAAGTATGTGGTTTATATGTGATGTAGGAAAGAGTAGTAAGATTGTCAGAGTTTTGCTGATTTTGTTATGTTATACAGAGAAAGACTTCATGCAAATGGCTAATATTGACACGCTAATAAATCTGAACTTAGAATTTTGAACTTTGAGTCTCTAGTATTTTAAGTTTAGAGGTGACACTTCTGTACATAAAAAAGAATATAAAAAATCTAATAAAAGAATTCTTGTTAAGATACTACGTGGATTAAGATTAAGATAAAGATACTGGTATCATAGATGTATAAAAAGAAAACGCCTATACGACATGTTCATAAAGATGAATAAAAAAATGTATAATAAGGTGATGAGACGAGAGTAGAAGTCTTGAAGATTTAATGTCACCTCGGATGCATAGTACTATCATTATAATCTAAACTAGACAACAATATCCTTCAGAAACATGCAATCTGCAATGCAATTGCATCCCGCCAGCATTTACCGGTGCAAAAGCCCACAATCTTGTATCACCTACAATGGACGTTTTCGCATCTTCTCATCTTACTCTATAAAAGGTAGTATAACAATCTCGGGAAGAATGCGGATGATCGCATTATAGGTACTGCACATACCTACGTTATATACATACACAGATACCTACCAACTTTATTATCATCGTTAGCCACCACTACACATTGGGTTCTTTAGAAAAAGTACAAAAGATATGGAAGTGACTACTTGTACAGAGATACACACAAGACATAACAAGACAACCGGACTGTGAATAAAGTGTAAGATGTATTGTAATATGTAGGGAGTAACGAGAGCGACGAGTATAAGTCTAAGTGTAAGGTATATTTTTCATTGCGACGATGCAAATAGACATTCCCTGGGTTGCCAACATGATAAATGTGAGCGAAAGACTGGCAATAGAAACCTCACAAGGGAAACCTTGCAAGACATCTCGAGTCTGAATGAACCTCCCTATTTCTCCCTTGATGCTCATTATTTTCTAACTTGATTTCATCGCAGGCGAACAAATTGCAATCGAACTGTTGTTCAGAGCTCAGCTCCGGCAGTCTAGTTCAAGCTCTCTGTAGTCGTAGTGTGAGAGATGTTCCATTTCTCTCATCATATCCATCGCAAACGCTCACATTCACAAGACATAAAATAAAATTCACCTGTTTGATGTCACGATCCATGTTGTTCCATTCCTGTGCCAGCTGCCGAATAATCTCATAAAAAGGCATCTCGGGGTACATAGATCGTAACTGGTCACGCCGCTCCCGCATGTACACATAGTAGCCTAATCAGCAACAAGAAAATAAATGCAAATAAGTCAGCATACATCCAATCATCATCAGTTGTCTCATTATCATCATCAGAACTCATCAATCAATCAATAACGGCCCTAATTGAGTGCACAGCTTCATTCAGCCTCCAACCTCCAGTTTCCAGAACATCCACAAACACACTACCAATTAATGGAACTCTCCACATGTCAATTCTCCGTCTTACAAACACGCTATTAATCACAAATACGATTAATATGCATCTTCATTCATATTTTACTCTTTTACATTACGTAGTAATTGACAGAGCACATACAGCTATCGCCTCGCGATTTCCTGATTTCTGCTGAAACAATAAGTATAGCTTGATGCGCAAATGAAGACATCCCTTCAACGTAAAGTGATGAAAGCTTGTACCTCCTCTTGTATACTCTCCGTCATGTTCTAATACTTCATTTCTTCGTTTTAATTCAAGTCTCAGCCTTTTGCTTAACTTTAGTACTTGTCTAAACGCATCTCCGTCCAATTACCGACGGAACTAACAAACGACAACCAAGCGCTAACACAAAGTTTTATTTTAATGCCTGTCCGTCCCACAACTACATGATATTCATGAAAATATGCAATTAATGATAATATTGTCATAAGTGAGACAAACAGCCAAAAGACGTCTATAACTGGTTGCACTTGCAATTACAGTGGATGCAGCTGCAAGTCAAACTTACATTTCTTTTGACACATTAAATGAATGTCCTCTCTTCTGTGCTTTACTACGTTTTCGTACTTTTCTTTCCTATGCACAAATATGAACATTGCTCACTCTACTTGCTTACTTGCTCTGGTATATGTTCTGGTATATGAATGAGTGCATTTATTTGAAATCTAGTTTCACCCCAAGTAGTAGGGAACAATAAGAGTATGATGAACCATCAATTCACTTTAGCAATTGCTGGGACTGATTATGTACTTGACAAAGAAAATTGAATTACGTTTTCACAGTACAAATTCGAGCATGAAACTAAAAAGAACCCATTAAAACGAAAGTGGTACAGCACTTACACACATCTCCGATTTTAATGCGTATCATCTAGCGTCTTTGGTAACGTTTCATGCATATTCGTAAAATGGAAAAAGCATTGTAAACTAAACTAAATATGTCGTTAAATGAGGAAAATACATAAAATTTGGAGCAGTTTTCGGTGTACTGTAAAGTAACAGAGCTAGCTGAACATTAAAATGATATTCTACCTACATACATCGGTCAACATCAAAGAGCAACTGGAAGTTCGACCAAAACGAGCGCTGGCTAGAAATTCTCTCCTCTCCATTTTCATCAACCCACAAACTCTAGTTAAACTGTATTGTAGCATGTAGCACATACATACATATATACATACAAAGATTATTAGAGAATATGGACAGACAAATACAGTAAATGCAGACCTATTCTTTGGCCTGGTCACTATTCTACTCGGTTTAGGCCAAAGGTTTCCAGATATATTTACAACAGAGGAGCATTACATTCTTCATTTCATATCAGCATATCACAGCACATTTGTATTTATACTGTGTTATATACGACATACGAGCGTAGAAGTAGTGCCCGACACAAACACAAGAGCTGCCTTGACTATAATGCCAAGCCAAGGCAGAATAATGGGTTGGCTGAGTTGGCTAGAAGTTCTTTGTACATATGAGAGAATAGAATAGAAATAGGGAAGACTAGGACTACTACAAACTACACTTATTCTATAAAGGAGAGACCCTAAAACTCTGGTGCTCGTGCTCTTGTGTTTTGCCGACGCCAATCCGATGTAATCGATAATTCAGGCTGACGAAATTGTGTGGGAGCTGAGAGTAGTGGTATAGTAAAGTTGGCTTCGGCTGATTCAACTCTTGTTCAACTCAACCAACATATAATTTCCTATTCCTATTCCAACAACCAAGCCAAGTCTAACAAATATAAGTCTGCGGACTGGAATTCTAGGTTGGTTTGGCTTGGTTTGGTCTACAGAGCTAAAAGCATTGCCGGATAGAGCTTCATGAGACTATAGCACTTTTTTAAGGAGAGTAATAACTGAGTAACTGAGTTCTGAGTTTTTGGAGGGCTGGGAAGAATGAGAGAAGAGCCAACTGACAGAGTTGAATGGAACTCACCTGAAAATCTCCGCTGTTTAGGTGCGTTAGGGTCAGGCTTTTTATATACTTTTTTCTTGGGCCAAGATTTTTTCTTGTTGTCCCTGGGAGTGCTGGAGCCTTCATTGCCACTACCGCCGCCATGACCTGGGAGCGAAGTGCTCTCCCCTCCACTATTACTCCCCTGATTGGAATTATTACCCCCACCCCCACTTGTACCCGGATTATTCTGACTCTGAGACTGTTGCTGCTGCTGCTGGGGTGGATGAGCTGGGGGAGGTTGCTGTTGCTGTTGTTGTTGCTGCTGCTGTGGAGGACCTACGGGCATTCCGCCTCCAGGGCCTTCATTGTGATGTGGTGGTCCTCCGGCTACATTGTGTGGAGGTGGTGGGGGCATCATTGTGGGGGGCAGGTAAGGCTGGTGATAGCCATTCGGATTCATAGACATGTCCATTATTGGTGGACCATTTATGTTCATAATGTCCAAAGCACACAATGCTCCCCTCCGTCTGAAACGCAGAAAAAATATAAACCATTACATCACAGAACATAACAAAATTAGATTTTTGAACTTACTTAGCACCTAACTCTTGTAATACTGTCTGAGCAAGTATAAAAATATTCTCATGTTGTGTGTAGCAAACTCGCAAAGTACAACTACAATTGTTATACAGTCAGTATATAGAAGAGAACTGCGCATTTTTCGTGTAAAAATTATGATGTATCTATTATACACATGTGTTGCATAGTGTATACCGTGCAGGTAATAACTAATAACACACGGTTTTATTTGTCGGAAGTAAGCAGCTTTTTCACACAATGAACTGACAGGAATTCAGAAAAAAACTAGCAAAACAATACTCTGACTCAAATGATACAAGGAAAGATAATGATAACTAGGTAGTTACATACAGAGAAAAACAAAAAGAATATAACGATATAATCCCGTGCAATGTGTGTGTGTGAGCACAACAACTAGCAACCGAGTCGAGTGTAAACCTGCGTCATCGTACAACCATAGCATTGTATATCCTCACTTTCATACACATCACACTCACGTACGTACGAAGTTTCCTAATTTTCATAGTTAGCAAAATCACAGAGCATAACAAGGCCGTTGTTCGAAAATGACATTACTGCACAGAAAAGTACATACGGGGAATAAGAATGGGACAGCTTTACAGCATTACAGCCAAACAATCCCAGTAAAGTGAGTAAAATAAGAAGGCCGTGCATAAAACCAGCCCGGTATCCGAAACTAATTACTACGGACAAGAAATAAGGCACCATTTTGAACACGGAAACGTCCATCTTGGCAACTATACCGTTACTACTTACCATGTACGATTTAACTTTAACAAACGAACTCGACTAAACTTAAAAACCAAACTAACCCTGCAGGCATAAACGCAGCATGTAAGACTTTTGACTTCGCACCGATGGATAAACTTGTTTAATTATTAAGACTTGTTCAATTAAAAGAGTGATAACAAATCTCGTTCCGACCCACAGAGAATCCACATCTCAAATCCAAAGGGTGAAGATGCGCACAAAATTCCCAAAAATTTAAACTTGTCTTGTTTTCAAACTTGCTTCAATTGATAGTTTCTTTTCTTACTAATATTAATGTAATCAGTCGCGTAGCCAGGGAGGGTGCACTGGGTACACCCCCAGAACGCATGAAATATCTCAAAAATTAGGTAATTGTGACTAAAAAATTCAAAAACTTGGGAACAAATTTGATCGTAACACGAATTGGATGTATTTTTCATTAGTTTTGATCTAATTGACATGAACTCTTGTGAGAATTTTGCCCTCCCAGAAATCAATTTCTGTATTACAACCCTGCTGTGCTCCCCCAACTTAAAATCCTGGCTACGTGCCTGAATGTAATACAATATCAGAAGCAGAGATGAAAAGTTATAGTACAGTGACTGCCATGTAATGGTCCATCTCCATTGTTTCATTATTTGTTATTCCTCATAATGAGCAACAAAGCGTTCTATCAGTCAAATCATTTAAACTCACTTATTATTTCCTTCAAATCAGACCATTACAATACAAACCCTAAATCTATGAAATATTTGTGTACTTAGATGTAAAAGAAAACTTAATGAAAATACAATTCGTGTAAATCGAAAATAAGAAAAATGTAATGTAAAAATCATACAACAAAGAAGCAGTTGTTCCTTTCTCATTTATCCCCAATCGAAATTGTTGCCCATTTTAAAAGTTCTCTCTTTCCCCGGTGAAACATATCAACTAAATGCTTACTACTGCTTTTAGTTGCTTGTATTTTACTGCCATATTTATTTTGTCCTAGAATCCATTTGTGCGTTAAGATTAGGTTTTCTCCTAGTAGTAATTATTACCACCAGCACCAACCTTAACTTTAACTCTAAGCCATAATTAAACAAGGTAAAGAATAATGTAAAAAATGAATGTAAATTTGAATGGTTTTTATGCACAAAGTTAATACTCACGTTGCATCTCACTTACACTTAACATAACAATCCACATGCATAAGAAATGATAGAAAAAACATTCCATCTCACTAATACAAAGGTTGTAGTCAAACTCCAGTCCAGTCAGACCAGAAGAGAGTTGCCATCAAAAATGATCGTCACTCTTCAGTACACATTTTGGCAGCCACCATTTCGTTTAACTACTCAGCATGTATCCTCCTCATTTTACTCACCCAATCCCACCATTCCACATTCCGTTTTCATCATTTAACAATAACCATTAAATTAACCGAAACTAAAACTCTTCAACCGCAAAAAGTTCTGTGCACTTAAGAACAGTCTCACATCGCATCGCAGTTGTTACGCAATTTCAAAGCTAGCTATGTGTTCATGCTAACTCTATTCGCAGTTTCCAAAGTAAATCTCAGCAAAGAATCAAACACACGTCAAAAAGAGAAAGCCCATCTAATTTTCTGATTCTGACTGTGAAATAACACCGCTATGCCAAACACAAAGCAAAAATCAGTTACTCTTACTGCTAATAGCCTGTTGTAAAATAAAAATATTTTTTCTCCAATTTTATGACTAAAACGCTACTGAAGAGACTGTAGTCGTTTTAAGAAACCCCGTAATTATAAACAGTAGAAGAAGAAGAAGAACAGCATTTACTATTATATATTATTGCCAAGTTTACGACTTTTGAGATAGACATGTGTATAAAGTAATGCGCGTAAAAACGTAAACTGCATGCTGCAGTGGAATCCTAGTACACAGATTGCATCTGTTTGCAAACAATAATAAATGAAGATAACAACGATAATAGTGCATAAAGTGCAGCAATGCATATAGCATAGGAAGGACAATTAATGATATCAATACGATATAAGAATCCTCCTCGCCTAGGTAAATATTATATAATATTATAATCATCAGCCATATAATGCACTTTCATTCATACACGATGCACAAAACACAAACAAGCTTTCATGGCCACTACATACACAAATATATAAATAGATATAGCACTTACAACTAAATGAGTATTTATATTGGAGTATGTCGGCAAATTACATAGGTAGGTAGACACTACGATGGAAGAAGAAATATATTTTAGGTACCATACCGACATAGCAGATTATACAATTATTTATTACTGATGCACATATTATGTGCACTTACTAGAAGCATAGAGTGTAAATATATAAGCGTGCTATATAGTTAATTATACGTT
Source organism: Pogonognathellus longicornis (assembly GCA_034694085.1). Taxonomy (NCBI): domain Eukaryota; kingdom Metazoa; phylum Arthropoda; class Collembola; order Entomobryomorpha; family Tomoceridae; genus Pogonognathellus; species Pogonognathellus longicornis. The sequence goes on from JAQFYB010001156.1 coordinate 26,933, forward strand.
TAATTTTAGTTGGTTTACTCAAAACAAGTTATGATTGAAAGAGTATAACACGTAACAAGTACTATACACAGAGATCCAAACACAACTTGCAAGGTACATTATAAAACGAACTTGCAAAATCATAGTTCTCAGAAAAGCTCTCAATAGAAATAGCATTTAGAACTAACGTAAACAAGAAACCACACAAAAATCAAGTTCAAGTCAATTCAATTCAAGTCAATTATTCATCACATTTCGCTCTTTCCTACTACTAAACTTATCGTATAGCTAATTGTAGCATGGCATTCTGAGCATATCACAGACATTTCAATGTCATATTGTGTAAAAGTAGGTTCGCCCATGAGGTACGAATGCATATACTAACTATACAAAGTAAAACAGTAAAAACATGTGCTCGTACTATTACTGTGATATTATTATATTACTATTCGAATCGCATACAAATTTTGCTTATACGACTACACTTGTTCTGAGTAATATCTGTAGTTATAAAATAGAAAAACATAACCTTACTTACATCACACACAAGTCGCAAATACTCCCCTCTACAATTTCAACCACTTATAGTATTAGTATAAGAACTCATATTCCAATTCTATAGCGAACTCAAGGAAAGCCAACAGTAACCCACATCACACCACAGACACACTTGCATTAAATAATACCCTTATCGTAACAGCTCCTATAGCACGGCATGAATAAGGAATTCGCAGTAGTAGTCTAAGTATGTATGCATGTGTAGTAAAGTAGTAGTCGTAGTACAGTAGGTAGTTAGACTAGCAGACACAAAAGTGAAGGACACAAAAACTTATTACGTGTGTGCATATTTCCTATAATGCTATATCCGCGTAAAGTGTGAAGCCAACTTTGCACCAAGAGTAATTCAAACAAGCATATCAAAGTCAAAGCAAACTCTATAGAGTAAGTGAGGTAATAGCAACAGTAAGTAACTCTATCTCAAATACCTTCCTTTTAACCAAAACGTATAATATAACAACTCTGCGTAGTTTCCTATACAATAATACTCTCAGTACTCTATAAACCCAACTAATGTAAATGCGAATGTATCGTCGTCGTCAACTGAACCAGCCGTCCAAAGTACTGCTCCACATTATGTGTACCAACTATCAACTATATGCCCATCATCAACTTTATCATAAGTTACGTTTTACACTGTACACGTTGTTGTTGTACAGTACTACTTGTTTGTGCACTGCTCACTCACATACTGCAACTACTACTTAAATTGATATATTAGTACATAATAACATACTCCTATAACAAAAGAACAAGTATATATCTTAGAATATATGCACACACATAGCTACATGTGCACGTAGTAGGTAATAATAATATATATCAGATTATAGGACCAAAATGTAAACAAAACGTCTATACATCTATCCAGTCCCATTGAAACCTTATTTCTTAGTAATATCATCATCCCACCACACACATAATATCATTCCTTTCGTCTATCCAATTCCTTCGCATCATCCCCTATCAACTATATCCGCCAAATAATATACAAACCAAACTAAACTTAACTAAACTCTCCTTTCGTGAAATAAACCTACTTTTATACATACTTGTACATACTGGTAGTAGTGACTAGTGCGAGAGAAGAGGAAGAAGTTGCGTAAAAGTATAAAATGCTACTAATACCACATACGCGTCCATAGCTATTATAATATGCTCCTACAACCTTTAGTAGATAGTAGAATGTATAAACAGAAACAAGTGTAGTGTAAGCAGGAGTCGTAGTAGGTAATAGAAATAATGGAACTGTGTAACGCAGAGAGCAAAGTTATAGTACTATGTACATGTTCTTGCTTGGTTGTTCACAGCCTTCGTCCAAAATACATGGAAAATACTGAGGGAAAGAGAGATATGTACTATAGCTGTAGAGTCTATAGTCTTTACATGCAATGCAGTAATGTTGGCAGCACACAGCACACGCTTACTACAACATAGAAATGTTGTAGTAAGTAAAGTACGTAAAAGCGTTGGTAAAAGACGCTGTCTTTCCTATCAGAATATCAGTTTGGTTCACTTCAGTTCACTTCACTCCACCACTACTTCTTTCAGTAGTACAAATACACAGAACCATAAGAGTATCATGGACTCTCTCGCATCTTCTTTTCAGTTATAATAATATTATACCTAGATATACATTTTATACTTGTACTTGGTCCACAAAATGTCTAAAGTCTAAGTAAGCAACTCTGCCAGCACTATGATGCGATAGAAGAGAACATGCTACATTGTACATACCATACCACTACTAGCTCTATTCGATTTTATCTTTATCATGCGACTTCATATCTACCTATGTGTGTGTAGTAACGTGAACAAGTTAAGCAGGGAAAAACGTAGCAAGTCGTCGTATGTATTAGTAATAGTCATATAGCCATGTGTATGTCAGTGAGTCGAGTCACTCTGTTAAACTATTAAAGCCAATCCAAATAACTTTATATATACAAAATGAAAAGCGCTATAGAATGGCTGGTGGACTGGAGCATCTGTAACTGGTAACTACAAAAATTGCCCGTTCGGAGAACGGGCCCCAAATACTGTGTCCATGCAACTCTAATTGAGTCATTTCTCATTTGTTTCAAAATTCTATAAGAGAGAAGGTAAGAGATAGTTTGCAGGGGTCAGTTATATTATCGATTGTTCTGCCATCTAACGGTGATTTGAAGCGCTCTGGGGTCAATACAGTAAAAGCTCGATACATCGGAGCTCGATATAACGGAGTTTTGATATATCGGATCGAAAGTCGCATTTGATATATCGGACAAAATTCCGTTGGATCATGATTTTTCGAGAAAAAACAGCCTAAAAGACACTAAAAATAAGTTTTGATGGGCATATTGAGACACTTTTGCCCAAGATCACCTGGCTAAATTGGCGCGAATTTTAGAATGTATATTTAACCGATATATCGAGCGTTTACTGTAGTTCAAATAACGCTGCAAATTATGAAATAAACAGCGCGTAGAATAGTTGAGCGCTGTTATAAAATCAGACAACGGTGTCAAGGTGAGGTAGGTTCAAGATTTATTGAATAGGGTGAAGACAGGGTATCGAAATTGACGACTCTGGGTACGTGAATAAGTGAATACAGAGAAATCACATAGTTGCTTAGGGTATATGATATGATACTACGATTACAACGTGAACGTACACACAACGCTCCTCTTTCTGCATAGCAGGACTAGTAGTATTTTCTATAGACTTACATACTCAGTCAGTTCTACTTCTATCCGCCTTACTTTACTATTCCTCCATGTCTTCGTCCTTCTTCTATTCTTATAGTCTTATTATTCTTGTAGTTTCTGTCCTCACACTCGCATACGCTACAGTACACGCATCAAGACGACGATAACGCAAAACTACTTCTGCTAAACCTAAACCCATCATAATATATACAACTTGACGATATACAAACTACTAAATACTACATCTACTACTTGCATGTGCAACTCTTTTATACTTAAAGTAAAGGATTCCATGTCTATAAACTCCACATTCTACTAGCACACCACGAGTCAAGAAGATGCGTGTATGTTTCCAACCTAAAAGTACCGACATGACTTTATTCCATCCATTCTATCTACTACCTACTACCTACCAATACTTTCTACAGAATAAGTGTATTATTCTACTACATATCCTGCTCTACTAGTAGACTGCATGTAGTAGTGGTGTGGTATACAATAATTTATATTATGTAATATATGCAACTAACAATATAATAATATATACCGTTTGTTGTTACTACTTTTCTTGCTCACTTACTTCTCTTTTCCCAACTACACAACATTCACTCACACTATGAAATAATAATAATACTTAACTACTACAACAATATACAGATTTTATATCGGGGAAATGCATTTGATTGTTTGCTACTACTTACTTACTTATTACTGCACTATTTTCCTATAACTGCTCCAACTAGCTATAGGTACATTACATACATAGTACATAGAAGGCACCTACACACTTTGCGTTACGTAATAGGAACAACTTATTAGTAACAGACTTTGTTGAGAAACATAAAAGGCAAGGTAAGCCGCCTTCTGGCTGGTCTTCATCTGGCTGTGTCTGGCACTAGTCATACACTCATAGTACTCGTCTCTAACTCAATTCAATTCAATATTATGTAGCTCTCTCGCATACAGCTTTGTTTTGTTTAATAGGCAGACATATTATTATAGCCTGACAATATTATTAGTTTCAAACTTGTAACTACATTAACAGCCATAGTCAGATAGTGATCATAGTAAGGAGTATAATAATAATGTACTGTATAGTCATATCCTATTCGCAGCAGAAAATAACTATTGAACTATTGTAGTTTTATCATGTATAGATGCACAGTTTAACTCGGAGCAAAAAGCCTATATGTATAAGCATAATATCTTGCAGTTTGAGCGGGCAGACGTTTATATCCGTGTGTTTGTGTTAATACTTTATGCCATATAACTACAAACTCCTGTTCTGTCTTTCATTCTGGTAGTATATACTTTATATATCCTAACACAAAATAGTTGAACTCATTCAACGAAACTGAATGATCGCGTATTCTCATTGATATGATATTATACGCACTTAAACGTATCACACCACCACTACTAACCAACTAATGCAATAAAGACAAACACATTAAATAATACACCTCCATCCAACTAACCAACTTTTCCATCCAATACTACACTATATTATTATACCACTGCGACTACTCTCATTTTGTATCACATTATTCAATAGTGTAGCCCATTTTAAATGTAAACATCATGAGATATATGATACGATATGATGACAATAAATATCGCACAAAGTTGATAAAAAGCGAGTAGGCTATGTAGGTATATGTATATGCTTATAAATCGCACGCATTATTGTTTGTAATTATTGAGTAGTTTGAGTAGAGTTAAGGTGTATATGACTAACTGCTTATATACAACATTATTACTATTGCTTTTGAGTTTAATAAACGAAGCTGAGCGTCCGTCATATGTATGTCGGCCACACAGTCAATTACCCAAACAAAACGCAACATAAATACTGTAGTATATAATATATACTAGGTTTTAATTTAGTATTAGATACAAATAGGGAATAGAAGTGCAAATAGTTGTTGTGGATAGAATGTGCAATGTATTGTATAAGTATAGGAATGGAAAAGTGTAGTTGTAAAGTATTATTATGATTCAGTTCCGGACTTTGTACCTATATATTATATACCTCTTCTGCTATTCTGCTTATCGCTACAATTATACAGACCACCACCACCACCACCGCTTAACAACATTATACCGTGTCCTGTCCCACTCTTTCCTTTCTTCACTACTTCGATATTTACTACAAAATACTACTATTTGCACTATATCTCTCTGAATCCTGTCTCTCTCTAGACTCTAGACTAGTTAACTTTTCCCTCCTCACTTGACTTTATAAAATATAACTTTTATAAATGCAATAATACAACAAGCACACCATCAACATGCATATTTTTCATACTTCTCTTACTACCACTGCACTACTACACTACACTAGCAACCACTACCATATTATGACTACTTTGCTGCGCTTACCTATAGAGTTGTTTGATACGAGTCACTTATATCTGAATGCATTATTATTATATAATATGCAAACTTCAACTTGAACTCTTAGTTTGCATCTATATATATGTGTTTTGCTTTTGCCTTGCCAAGTCAAAGTCAAGTTGCTTGGAGTTGGAGGGTGCGTGCAATGTAATGTTATAATTATTGTAGTTTATGTGATGATGGGATGTTTGGGTTCACTCTCATTCCCTTATTTCAGCTTCACTCCTATCATCTTCTATCAACTACCACCACTACGTCTAGATGTTTACTATAACAGCTATGAATGAAGCCTATTTTATGGATTATTATGGATTACGTGCTTGCACTCTTGAAAAATACAACTACCGGCAAATTCACCGTAAATGCAAGCTATGCAATTTTGCTTACGCAAAGAGACTTGCTTGACATTTGATCTTGATCATGCACTATCGCTATGATTTTATCCTACAAACACAGAAACAAACTATCATTATTATTATTATCTTTCACTGCTTCATATATATAAAATATAAACACACATCACACACATACATTTCTTGTTGTGCTCTACTAGTATGTGTCTACAACTTCGTTTGTCGGCATTTTAATAATTGGGCTAGGTAATACAACGCCCAAATGATCATTTCATTACACAACAACTACTACTAATTTGCTTTTCCACTTAATTAAAAGGCATTTCATATCTACGGCTAATAAAAGTATGTTTATCCAGAAATGCTCAACATAATGTAGTAGCTACGATTAAAATTCCTTTAATTTTTAATTGTCCAGTCAACTTTTATAATTGTCTGTGTAGCAATTAGGTATCAATGGTTAAACATTTTTGACATACTAACAATAAGTATACCTAAGTATTACACTTATTTGGATCAGAAGTGTGAGACATATTAATATGTTTATTATGCACAGCACAATAGTAAACGAGAAAAGTTTAAGGTGACACGACGAAAGTTGTAATTTAAATACTTGCTGAAAGTATTTAAATGTGTAATAGTTGTTTAATGTGTAAACTGTAAAGTAGAAAATATTTTAAAAATAGCCATGAGTCCGAATTTTACGTCTTGACCTAAAAACGTTGTCTGTAATTTCCAAGCAAATTAATTTCATTTCTGTTCATATATTTATTGCTGAAGGAGTCATTATTCAATGAGACAAGCTCTGCCATTAGAAGTGGATCCTTAACTTACATAAAAAGTTATATGGCTTAAAAACAATTTCAGACAAGGAAAATAAAAGGAAAAACTATGTGTATAGCACCACTACCTAAATCACAAGCTAACAACTAACAACGACGCTATAACAATAGCTCAACTCTCCAAAGCGCGCGCAAAACTTCAGCATCTCTCTTACTCTTTTTGTTACTTACGTGAACGTGGATAACTCTTACACACACGTTCCTTATATAATTAAATGAGTCATACTGCCAGTAATGCCAAGAAAATGGAGCTACAGCTTTACATACACACAGTACAACAAATAGTGACAGTAAATCACAGTATTCACAATCAGCCTATCCAAAAAAACTCTTGCCTACGGCTCCAGCAAAGAAAAATAACCAGAGATTGCTTTGCATGTATGTAACTAAAGTACTTTTAAGTAAAGTTTCTAAAGTACCTAAATGCATCACAATTGCAACCAATAATGAATCCTTCGAAATAATCTTTACAATAATCTATGACCGAACAAATATTCCATATTCCTTACACTTCCAACAAACATACAATAATCACACAGGCTAAAGTATCTATGTATGAAATAAATGAGTGCACTTTGTATTTAACGTTTGTATACTCTTCTATTCTATACAAAGGAAATCGCCTCGCGTATGACTGTCCACTATATTAAATATATTTTTAATGAATGTGAACTTAACGATTAACAAATCCAAGCTGTTCAATTATAAAACTTACCTTTACAAATTAGAGAACTCACAAAGTTTAGTAAAGTGTTATAGTGGCTTATATCTGGAATAATACAAGTTTACACGGGAAGCTTATATTATAAAGTTTGAAACAAATGAATTTGGACTAAACGTATGAAATACATTTCACACACTGAACAGATGTTCAATTAAATAAATTTTAATCTCTATCCTTTCCTTAAAAATTAAATAAGTTATTACGTGAAACACTGCATACGTTTATGTGTTTGTAATTGAATTGGAGAGCAGCAGCGGCAAAGTGGCATACATCTATGTATCTATATGTCTTCTCTGACTATATTTAACTACCTAGTGTCATTGACAATCACTACAAAGAATCACAAGAAGAAATCTACTATGCAAGTATATGCTTTTGAGCACAGTGAATAAAACGATAGCCAATACTTTACATAGAAGATACAAACATACAAACACAAAACATATCTATCGTCTATATACTTAAACTCAAGTGATGGTATGCTTGGTATAGGCACTTGCTGTTATCTTATGTTCACTTTGTATATTTTTAATACTCCCTAGAATTCAAATACTACTCCATACTCTATGTATGCTTATACATAGATTGTTATATTTTAAATGGATACTAATATACATGTGAAAACAAGGAAATAAATAAGTAAACTATGAGCAATGACGAAGGAAAGAAGAGAGACATTATGTGCACATATTATATACATAAAATGCATGTTGAATATCTTAGTAAGCAAAGTATGGCGGATGAATTTTTGTGTCTCTGTGGTATGAAATTGTAATTGTAAGTATACCATGCCAATAATATTACTCGTTTGTTTACCTAAGCAAAGCAACTGATTCAAGAGAAAATGCAAACAAACGAACAAAACTAGTAAGGAGAGATAAAACATAAAGCAAACCTGCAAATAATGAAACTGAACCACCTACTTTACTTTCTGTCTACACAGGTCTACTACTTGGAACGACTCTACGAGTAGTTTCGTTACTTGTTCGTCTTGTCTTACTGGAATTTGAATTAAATGGACTGCTGAGTGCCTGAGTGACTGAAGAAGAGAAAATTTCGTTGAAGTCGAATGTTTTTAAAGATACAGTTGAGAGTATAACACATAGCAGACATATAGGATATAATATAATTGAACACTAGCGACCAACCTACCTGATTTACTTGAACGCACGAAATGCACTTTAGTCCACACAGAATGACGACTATCAATCATACACACCGTTTGCTGTCAGTCCGTCAGATTTACACTCGTCACAATTTGCTATTACATCAAAATTAGCACGTCTTTTCCTCCTGTTTCCATCTTATATTTTTCCAATCAGAGAATTTCACTTTTCAAACAACTTTGCATTGACGGCCAGAAAAACACCCTGAATTCAAACCACTGGAAAATCTGTTCTTCAAACTGATTGATTTTTATGATGTAATGTAACTGAAACTGAACTAGACGTCCGTGTTCTCGCACTCATCAGAAGAATTTCCATTCCTCCGAAGTCAATTTCAATAATTGACCACAGACAGATAATTTCCACGGCTTTTTGCTTCCTTGTTGTAGCCTTATTGGTCAACACAACAAATCAGGATATCAAATGTGTCGTGTTAAAATCATTTCCCTAATTCCCTACTACACTAAAATCATTTATTGCTGGACAATTAATATTTCCCGTCGAGTGCGCACACAAAAAATAACTAAGGCCAAATGATAGGTAGACACTAATTGTAAGAGAATTAGCAATATTTGTAATTTAGTTGTGGATTTAGATTAATGTATTTACCTTGGTTATCTATTTGTGGCATAATATTATATTGA
>JAQFYB010001157.1:0-36270 GCA_034694085.1 Pogonognathellus longicornis
TTCGTAAAGTAGATAAAGTCGAAAAAGTCGAAAAAGTTGAAAAAGTCGAATAAGTCGCCGAATATTGAGTGAGCCTAGTATTTCGTAGTAATTGTAATAATTGCATAATAATTTATATTTACACTCTGAGAATTGAATCATACATATTAACTGACTAAATAAAATAGTTTATGAATTTCATTGGAGCGGCTTTATATTTAGAAGCTTCAATAGAAATACAATATTGATGTGTAGGGAGGAGAGCATTTATTTTTATTGTTGCAATAATAAAATTGTAGGAAAGAGGATGATGTTGATGAGCGTGTATGAGAGTGAAGAGAAAGATGAGTGAACCCAGGGATGAGGAAAACCGTGCCATGTCGTTTAGGTAACTTGGGTTGCACATTGTATCTGTGTGGCTCATCTCTTGAGTTTTTTTATTCGGAAAAGTTATCTCTACACCCACCTAGCTTAATAAGTAAGGGAAGACTCACATAATATTAATTGTACGATGTTTGATGGTTCAGGGGAGGAAATAGCAATAAAGTAAAGTAACAACTATTAAAAATTATTACGGAGTTAAAAAATAGGACTTGGTCAGACGATACAGAAATAGCAGCAGGCTGCTTGGCGTCCACAAAGAGTGTAGTATTTTCATAAAAATTGTCTCTGGAAGTGTATGCTGTAACATTTGTACATGTAACGCCAAGTTGAATTTGTCGCAGTGCAGCAAACATTCATGAAAGCAATAAAAGAGGAGTTTATGTAAACTGATTATTTGTTCGTCCGTTTGGTTAGTGAATCACAAGCCGTATTTAAAATTGATTAAAACGAAAGGGTTTTATTTACTTTATCAACGCTTCAAGTCATTGAACTTTTACTTTTTATTTTAAATCCTCGTAGTGATATTTGCTCCTTTCGAATCCTATAGAAATAACTAACAGTATATGATTTGATAAGTAAGGAAGAAAGGCTTGTTGCTATTTATTGTCAGTTGAAAAGAACGGTTGGAAAGAAAAATATCATATTATGTTACATTCCATTGCTAATATTTACCCACTTCATTATAATCTGGTAGCAAATATTGATTACGTTATTGTAACAACATGTAAAATTCTTTAAAGGGTGCGTTTGAATATATTATGTAGGATTCGAGCCATACTCCCATTATTATAAAATAACATAGCTAGACTCACTTTTGTAAACATGACATGAATAATTTGGATCACATACTCATACATTAGTATCATATAGTAGCAGATTGGCCCCGTAAAATGAGCAGAGCGTTTATTCTGCGCTTCATCCAAAATCAATCGTCAAACTAAATGATATTTGTCACCACTGATTGAACAACAAAACAAATATTCAATGAAAACATCACTTTATATATTTTATGGACCATTTTTTCTAGCCTGGTTTCACAATATTATTTCTGTTTCATTCCAACATTCTTTATAAATAGTGCGAATTCAAAGCACATTTGGCCCAACCTACTATGACATTTAGATATTGCATTGCATTGCATTACGGCTAAAAATCAGTTCTTTAGAGATTCTCAGTTGTAAGCAAAAATGTGTGACAGGATTTTGTGACAGAGTGGAAAGCAAAACAATTTTGTGCACACGTCTGTCAGAAATTCTCTCAGATACGAATATGACATGCATAGATTATTTTTGCTGATTCTTCACCTTGGAGTATCCTGCCTGAAAAACATAAAACAAAACTAAGAAACAAGAAAATATTTACCAAAGTAAATCAAAATAGAGTCTTTAAAAGTTAATGTTCGTTTTATTTTAGTAGCTATGAGTTGTTAGTAAGTAGCATGTCGATAATTGCAAATACTCTTTAGCTATAAATATCTTAGATGAATGTATTATTACAGAAGTCGTAAACAACAACATTCATAATGTATACTAGAAATAAATAAAGGCTGTTTGCCTTCTTTCATATCATGAAGTAAGGTATGAAGCAAACAAGTGAGTTGCTCCTACCTATTGTATTGCACAGCAAAAGCAATTGAAGCAATAATACAATGCCAAGTTATACTTTACGGATTGCCATATTATGTATATCTGTATAGATGAAACAACTCACGCCATGATTAAACTACATGGTTGAAAATATGGCCGATATGAAAACAAACAGTCATATTTTGACTGGTTCCAATCCCAAAACACATAATATTAGCTTGTTTACCACCAACTTTCTTCGGAAATCAGTTTACAGCAATTAGCAAATGTTTTCCTCCATAAACAATGTTCCCATGCAGTGTAGCTGTCACAGATAGTATTAATTGTTAAAGTTGCTCTAACAAAGAATCAAGGCAAATCCGAAAACGGATATTAGTATGAATGATATCCTGATGCTTATCGCTTGTTCAGTGACGTCATATACATATTATAACAACTGTTTACCTTTTGTACAATATGTTCAACCAAACAGAAACATTCTACGGGTGGTCTCACACTCATCTAAAACTCTAAAAACGAAATCTTCTATATGACTAAGTAAATTATATGGAGTGTAAATGTATGAAGCCTATTTAGCAAGAAAACTTTAGTTCTAATGTCTAGATATATCGAGGATGTATTTTTTAGACAACATTTTAATGGTTTCAGAATGAGTTTTATCAATCCTTATACCTACCTACGCCTACGAGTTGTAATGTAGGTACCTAAACCAATAGTATTTTAAGTGTGTAGCAGATTAATCAAAGTAAAGTTCAAATCAGATTTATGGGTACCTACCTAGTACCTACTCAAAGAACTAATTCCTTCGAATTTGAAACAAACGCTGTAATATATTATACAAATAAGTTAACTAACCTCAGTTCTCGGAGCTTGTATCAAGCATTTCCCATACACACTAATAATATTACAGAGCTAAGAAAATAAATTGCCTTATGTATGTGCTACCACACGTAAAGTTTCTGATTGTGCCTACGTACACAATACAACAGAGTACAATGAAAGATGCTATAATAGATTTATTTGCTACAGTGCTAGTAAGGCATCACATACATGAAATTAGTATTTATTGCGCACTATGCATTGCATTCCTGTTGTATTTGATGTTGTTTCTTCTTTGGTTCTTTCTGCGATTAGGAGCGATTAACATTAACGAAAGCTCCAGACTAGAGCAAGTTATGGTGTATGTATTGTATGGTGGTTACATGTAATTCATATAGTTTGTAGTACATAATAATATTTTCTATATTTCTATATTATGTTTGTGAAAAGCTGGGAAGACGCTTTGAAATAGTTGTGTATGGTTTGTGTGTAGATATAAGATGTGTAGAGCTAGAAATGTATATAGAGTGTTTGAGTGTCTACGTGTAGTGTAGAAGTGGATTGGTATAGTGGGGAGAGAGACTCGAGAGATATATGATGTGTAATGTAATGGAGAAGATGTGAATCTGCGGAGTGTGGGGGAATTTGTGGCTGGGGAAGGAAGCTGTGTGTTGTTGAAGAGGAGATTGTTGGAGGGCTGTGGGAGAGAAGGTGCAGCCAGCAATTCATTCACAAAACGAGTTGTCCTTCTAGCTTTTGCTTCGTCACCCCGCCTACTTCTCAATGAATGACTTATGCAATCCATGAGATGCACGAGATACACAGATACACCATTATTATAATACTCATCTCATTCATATACGCAGTACTTGTAAATACGTAGCTCGCTTGCCCTTGCCGTTCTTCTAGCAGCCTTCCTTTCTACGCGGTTGCGTTCCCTAGTCTGTAGCTGCAAAATAAATTAATATTCTTTACAAACCAACCACCAACTACAAGTCAACATGTTACAAGTCCCTATAAACCTGCTGTACATGTAGACAATCCACATAGTACACATACAAGTCTGTTTCACTGCAGACTTCGCAAGAGTGCCGAGTGTAATGTGTAATAGTACTACTAACTAACTACACTACCATCGTGGCATCACATAGTCAATTGAATACTTTTACAGGGTTTCTCACCCAACACCTAAAAACAAAGTCCATTGCGTATAATCATATTGTACAGGTGCTTCCTTTTCTAAACTTATTATTAGAATCCTTTCCATACAAATATTTAGAATAACAGCTATGTAGGTGTTGAGCTATGCGTTTTAACTTTATTTTTACACCAAACACCAAACATTGCTTTGTACAACCAACATATTTTAATGAATGAATTTTAAACATACATACTCATATTATGCGTATTGAGCTTTAATCTTGTCATACACAGACAGACAGAGAACACCCTGTATACCTACCCGTACCTAATAATAAGAACTTTAAGAAGTGAATGTTGTGTCTTTACATGCCTACCTAATTTTCTTGAACATTTATTAACACTCTCTAGAGCTTTGCAATGAATGAATGGGATGGTGATGGTAGCAGTTTATTTTGACGTTTCTTTTCTAGGCTACCTTCCACTCCAATTGGAGGTTTGGAATTTGGAATATTACCAATACTAAGCAATTCATGTGTTTTGTCAGATATGCGTTCTACAATAAAATATGAGTTTGCAATGTCACTCTCTAACTTCTGTCCCCTTCAACTCCTTTATTTTTATATCAACAGGAAGGGAAAAGGCACTGTCGCATTTACAAATTACTCCCTCATGTCACTTTACTACTACTCAATGAAAACATTCTTACACGAGAACCTCCAAAAACAATTTTAAATCTTTCTACTTTTTTCGAAATAGTTATTTTTAGTATACTGCGACTGTGTGTTGATTTAAGTAGGCCTTCTAAACGACTCTTTATTCTTATTTCTACGCTTATAGTTATTTGTACTGACTGGATTGCAAATTGCAACATTACATTTTTGCTGCCAAAATTGCTAAAAAAATATACATATCACCCACATTTAAATAAATTGTGTTTTCTTTTTTTGTGCTGCAGCTGATGCAGTAATTCTATCATTTTACAAATCCCGAATGGTCCACCCTCCTAAAGACATGAAAGAAAATCAAACTCCGAATACTCTTTATATGACAAAGGAAATGTTTTAAATTGCTTGCTTTCATCTTTTGTTGTCGTTTGATCTTCTAATTACTGAGTGGCTTTATAAATACAAATACACATACCTAATAGTAGAAAACTGGGAATAAGCCATTGATTTTTTGCAAAAAATATGGGAGATGATTCATCTCGCCGTAGATGAGGAATGTTTATGCAATTTTAACTGTATAAATATTATTAACTGGCATACAGTCCCCATGGACAAGGGAGCTGGCCCTTCTTTTAATTAATGAATATTTCGCATACAAGACGCTGGTCCGAGGTCGAAGTATGGTACGAATATCTCCATCGTCACCTCCAATGCAAGTGTCGTTAGTTTCAGAACAAATGCATTTTCGAATGCATTTGTTCTGAAACTAGCGACAACGATGATATACAATATGAGATGCAGTTCTCTTCAATGAAATTATTAAACGTTTATTAGTTTAATTCCATCAATTGGTTATTGAAAGCGTCGGCCGAGATATTGCTTAGGTTACGTTGTATTGCTCACGGAGTAGTAGTAAAATGATATTAGGTAATACGGTAATAGCGTCTGGTCGTTATACAAAGCGTCAGTTTGCATATTCCTGCATTTACTTGGAATATAGACATGAAAATTGGGAATGCCATTGATATCGTAAATGCACAGTTGTGGCAAATGCCGCTATTAAGGATTGAAATAGAAATTGGTGTGTTGAATGAGACAAATGAATGAGTGTTAATGTTAGAGCGTCACAAGTACAAGTAGTAAAAGGGAATCTTATTGCAAACCTTGATATTGTAATAACTGTGGCAGTGACTTGGTTTGATAAACAAGTAACACAATACTCCTATCAGGTCTAGAATTCCGCATTTATTTACAGCAAGCAGCTTTATTGTGTATCGTCTATTTATGTGATAATGAATAATATGGCAATGAATTTTAGTGCATTAAAAACCAATTTCAACGCAGGGGGTTTGTAATGCTACAATACACTTGAATCGTATGTAGTATTAATGTGTTGTGTAACTTGATGCGTTTGTGTGTATTGGTCTTACTAGGTTTTGGTGTGTGCTCAAAATAATAGCTACGGTATTGTGTTACACACTTAGCTTTGGCTTATCTTGTATGGCGAGTGATATTTTTCTGTTTTATGTGCCATTATACTGGTATTAAACTAATACTCAACGTGAATGGATGTACATAACATACTAATACACTCTAACGTGAGTATCTACAAATGTAAATGTATACTCATAAAACAAGCACAATACTGATAATAATTAATCATTCACTTATTGAGTTGTTCTACGAACGAAGAGTGAGGATGTGACGATTGACGATGTTCCACTTACATTGTAATTTGTAATGAGCAGCTTTACACTAACCTAAACAATCCCTGGCCTTACAACATATTTATATATACACTCTTGTTACACTTTCATTACAAAAGTATATCAGTCCTATAAAAATCAATTATAGGTGATATCTGCAAAATGGGAATTCGACAGTTCCAAATTATTAAACTTCTAATACGTTTGCTTAAATAGAATAGTTTTATTGCCTGAGAGCTAAATTAAATTATTTGTAATTTAATAATTATTTGTCTGCTTTCCAAACTGTGTTAACAAAATGACTTAACTTGAGAAATCAATGCTTTTAGTCTTTGGTTTCTCCAGTATTTGCCGTTTAACGCTTGTTTTTTGTCAATCTTTTATAAAATAAATCACAATGATTATAATTGATATTTTGATATACTATTTGAATAGTATATTATGAGAAGTTTAAAATTATATTAAACCAACACTGGCCAAATGAAATCGGACTGTTCTTTCATTAGTAATTCAAGAATCTGCAATTCATACAAGGAGTAGATATAAAATAGCTGTTTTTAAATCACATACTATATTCATGAGATATCACAATATTTTTATGTTATGAAAGAAAAGCACAGCAAGTTTTTATAGTACTCCATGAAAGTAGCTATGAAGCATTTTTATGACCATGTGGCTAAAAGTATGATGCATTAACATTTAACCTGATTTTATGTACTTTATATGGTCATGCATCTATAGATAATCTGTATAAATTTTATTGCCACACCTGTGATGCTACCTAGATAGCCAATAACATCTATATTGGAAATTTTCCAGGATAATAACATAATATACTGCTGCGTTTTTATATACTTAGGCATGTTTATTTTTTCATCTTTTTCTATTATATTACACTAGGTACAATTATTGGTGTACGAGTTGTGCTTATCAGAAGTGGATGTGTAACATTGTTTCTTGTAACAAAATTAATTAGACTGTTAGTTGTTGCTATAATTACTTTCCCTGGTAGATTGGGAAAGGTGAATTGAATTGTGGCTGAGATGACCCCTTTAAAAAGTTCGTTTTTCAGCAAGAGTTGGCTAATAATAAATATTATTAATTACGAGAGCGGAGTTATAGCTACAACATGAGAAGTTGTGCGAAGTTAGGGCGATGTTACGTGGTTTGCTGGGTTTTATGAGATGAACTGCTGAGGTTTCCCAATCACAATGGCCATAGTCCATAGCAGCCATAGTCATAGCAGAGCACATCCATAGAATGAAATGGAATCCGTAGTTACTGTAGGGGAACAGGGTAGAGGAATGAAAGATAGCAAACGCCCACGTACAATGTACCGGAAACAGCTCCGCTCCTTTCCACGTTTCTTGTCAACTCTCAAGCTCATTCATTCAGCACGCTTGGAAGATTTTCTCATTTAGTATTTGCTGTACCATAGCTAATACACCTAGCCTCCTAGCTAATACCGTGCCATCCTAATACAATTGCATAATATTACATTATTATATACCTTACACTTACATTACATACCAACAAAGACATCCACATTGCAATTGCAGGCTAAACCAACTACTTGTAACTTCTAACCAACAATGTGTACGTGTATTATGTATATACCTAGTTTTCAATCCACAGAAGCATCACAAAGTAACGAAACCCATCCAAATTCAAAAAATCACCTTCAATTAACGCTCAAAATAATTAAAACAAAATTAACTTTAATATGCAGCATAATATCTTCACTCATGCAAGACAGTGTACCTAAACAATTTACTAGTACCCTCAATCTATAATCTCTTTTTAACTAACGAAGATTATATTTGTCATAAAAACGAAATCCAAAAAATTAAATGTGATTGTTGATTTTATTTCTCATTATTTAACTACACACAAGTATAAAACTGCATTTTAGATTTAGTTCTGGATCTATTCACAAAATAATGTGTAATTTCGGCACAATATGTGGGAATTGGATAGTACCTGACGACTTTACTTTGTTGCGTTACTTTCCATAGCCAGTCTTTGTTTTTCCAACTGGAAGGAAGATGAGTAATGCTCTCATACATTCATATAAATGTGTGTAGGTAATACTAATGCATGGTTAAGAGTGTGATGGGTGTAAGGAAAGGAAGAAATCATAGAAATAGTTTTGTGTGTTGATGAGTGTGTATGAGAGTTTGTGAGTGCATAATTCCATGTATGAAGCATTATCCTTCTATTTCCAGTACAAATAATAATAATACATCCTGAATGCATGCATGCCTCTTTCTCTATCAAAACTCCTTATCTCAAACTTGCAAGTGCTACAGTAGCAGTGGCTCTAAGCAACCCCCGTTCAGTTCAACCCGTGCTTTGTTTTATCAGTTACAAGCTTACCAGTATTGCAAGTCTAAGTGTAATAATATTAAAGTATGTACCTACACATAATGTAGTTTCATATAATACATAGTATGCTGTTGAGAATGCCATACAGACTTCAGGATTCATGAACACTCGTCTGTAACTCTAGGAATTTTATATAACAATAAAAAAGAAAAGGGTGCTATAGAGGATTACGGAGTTCTAGTTATGGTCTTATTAGTACAAGTAGCATACCTACATACAGTGTTGGTTTGAGAATGTTCATAAAGTAATGCATACAAATGGTATCAAAGGATTAGAGGAGTAAAAACAGTGTAGAAGAGGATGAAGGATGAGGAGGGTATTAGGTAACAATGCATAATAGTCACAAGTGGAAAATAAGCAACACGTAATCCAAATTACTTTAATAGTTAAGTGAGTATTGCACAACTTCTGCCACATGAGCACTTTAGACAACAACCAAACAGAAATCATTCATGCTATAACAACGTTCCTTCATAACAAACTTCGTTCATGCATGCAAAATTTTGCTCCATTGCATTGCTTCATTCATAATATTCAAACCCAGCATCTCTGGAACCAGAATTACAACAGTCTTATTAACTTTATTCATCCATTTTAATACAAACTTTGTAAGAAAAGTGCTGATACAACAATGCCAGATATTTGTAGCGGGTAATGAGTAAGTAAGGCGCAATAATATGGGAAATCAGTTTTGCTTAATTGTGGGAATATACCACCTCTGGATTAATACAATGCCTTAGAATATATTGGATGCCTACCGATTTTTTTCCAAATAGGACATAAATATCCAAAAGATGAGTATTATTAGATATATTGAACAACCAAATTCTATATTTAAAAGCACCTACATATATATACATAATATTATATACAAATATTATGGAAATGGACTGGAATTATTGT
This sequence comes from Pogonognathellus longicornis, assembly GCA_034694085.1. Taxonomy (NCBI): domain Eukaryota; kingdom Metazoa; phylum Arthropoda; class Collembola; order Entomobryomorpha; family Tomoceridae; genus Pogonognathellus; species Pogonognathellus longicornis. The sequence continues at coordinate 9,571 of JAQFYB010001157.1, forward strand.
GTAGGGCGAAATACCAATGAAGGTTTAGTTAGGTACTTTAATACTAAGGTATTGTTTGCATGTCTCTCCTACCCTAATCAAACCAACACACTGATCTTATACCTAGAACCTATGCACCTAACTAATTGTAATTGTAAGAAATTCTTTGTTAATATGGTGACAGGTATATCTGCCAGTTTATGTACCATAGCAAAATCCAACATTATATTATTAGAAATCAGATTAAAGTAGGTAATTATTATTATAATGTATGACTCAAAACTTTTGGAAAATTAGGCACGTTTTTAAACCGTGAAATTTATCTCTAAATTCCTCTTATATGTAAGATTGAAACTTAGTGCCTATTTTGTGTTTGCCAAATAATACTATATCAATGAAGTTGGATGGATAACAATTTTTGAGAAATATATTTCTAGGAAAATTTGCAAGATTTATATCTTATATATTTAGAGTATGCCATGTGAATTACTATTTTTTCTTACAGCATAGTACAAATTAAACAAAAATAAAAAACGTAAATAAATGGATTATATGGATCACCGGAAGCACTGGGTTGGAGAGCATCAGTGATGAAAAGATATTTTCAGAGACTGTAAAAATTCTCAACAAAGCTACATTAAAATTGTAGAAAAGAAAAATTATCTGAAGGAAAATTTCATATATACATGTATAATTATAGAGTTTTATTAAAAATTAATTTAGTAAGAACGAATCTAATTAACTTTTCTAAGAACATCATCAAGATAAATGGAATGTAATGCCCACCCGATGCCAAGCACACAGATAGGCCTATTTTCTACGCTGTAATTTCCAACAGCCCTTTCGGTTACGTTCTGTGAAGATATGAACGCGTCATGAGAAGAGTGACTAAACCTACTACAACGTTCTTTCGATTTTCTTTCTAAACAACTGCATGAGTAATTATTGCCTATATTTTGACACACAATGCGTGCAAAAACAATGTGACATGGAGGAAAATTATCAGGTTGCAGATAAATCTCCAATATCGCTTTCAATTGTTAGTGCATGTAAGGTGTATCTACAAGGTATATTTTGTTAGCTTTTAATCATTTTGTTAGAATGTAATAATACTAATAGAATCACCACGACAGTATGATGAGTTTTAAAATCTCAATCCAAAAAGTAAGGATCCCATTTAAAGTAATGTAAAATTCATAAAGAAAAGCTACTACCAATCGCAATGCTGGACGTCAGCACGCAAATTTTGCGTATATAAATATAGCAGTTGAACTTTGTGCGCATTAAAAAATTATTTTCAAGATTTATTTAATTAAGTTTTTTTCCATTTATTTTAAAAAGAAGTAAAAATTGTCTTCTATCGTATGTAATTCCATATTTTTCCGTAGACCTTATATCTTTAATCTTTCTAGTTTTACCATGTTTATCCATATTTCCTATTCTATGCATAGTTATAATAATCTACTTCATGGTATGATATTATGATGTAAGTGTAATTTCAGTTGAGTTTTTATGAGAAAAAAATGTGTACATTATCTAAGTAGGATGTTTTTATTATGATCTGCCCGAATGAATTACATATCACATACTTGATAAAAACCATTTTCATATAAGTAGGTATACTTCAAAAAATATAAAATTGCGAACAAAATATTGTAGATATACAAGTTGGTATGAAAATGCTTTTAAGCATGAAACAAGTTACTACGAAATAAATGTTGAACCAATTGCAAAGGTACACAATTCGTTAACACCACAAATTTATTTGCCATATCAAATTTTATACTACGCCTTAGGCGGACCTTTTCTGCGAAACGTGTCATTACACTGACACAAAAGAAATGTTACCAAAATAATGCAACACGTAAGGCTGACACTTTGGGTGCACACACAAGATATTTTATATATGACAAACGTACAGTAATAGTAGAAATTTGAGGTTTGAATATTAAAGAAATTTACATTTATCCAATAATGTATCATTTATCAATCAATTCAGTGGACTAAAATTTGGAGTTATACACTTTAGAGTTACAGTTGCCAGATAGTCATTAAAGGACGTACTAATCACAATAAATAACTTTAGACGGGCTCATCGAACTACACATATTTACATAATTTGAAAAGTTTTCTTCATCTCAACAATTAATTGCCAATCACTCTTCTGCAAATCGTTCCGGAAGTAATCTTTACAAGCGTCGATCGATTCCCTGGAAATCTGTAAGTTATCAAACAGAATACATCAAAAGCTGTCAAAAATGTGAGCTGATTGAGGAAGCAATGTAGACACTTAGATATTCCCTTAAAATCTCCATCGTTTTAAATAACAAATTCAATCCAATCGTTGAACATAAACACGCATCATCATCACAAGGAAATCCGTTTAAATGATCGAGAAATATGAACTACTTGTATTAAATGAATACAACCAGCTTGCGACATCCACATGATGATTTGTTTAATGCATTCCTATGTACTTAGAAATATTACAAAATACTCTTCAGATATGCGCATAATTATGCAACTCATATCGTAATATAAATTTTTAAATTAATCAAAAATTAAATACATAGCAGACAGAGTACAGTAATCATACATGCTGCTGCACTCCACTACTATAGTCTAGTACAATATTTAAACTTTAAAGACTCGTATTTATCAAGAAGACAGCCTCGTGTAATAATAACGTGTATGTCTGTTCAGCAAATAGTTTTCTATGCATGGAGGAACGTACTAGACTGTAGTGGAGCTACAATTACAACAGTAAAGCAATGTATGACAGAACAGGACACAGAAAGTGTATCTGCTAATAAAAACGTGGATGGTACACAATAAAATATGATGTGTGGTGGTAGTATGTGGTATAAATAAACTTGGTTGAAAATCCATTGCATATTACACGTATAGATGAAGCTAAGTCACATCATATGAAATGAACGTTTCCCGATCAGATAACTAGTTCTAGTATGTTAGTGAAAGGACCATTGTTTATATGAGAACCTGGTTAAATATAAATATATTATTATAATAGCAGTCTGGGTATAGTAACTACGAGCGAAAGATGAGGCGACAAGCGGAAACGAAATCATCCGCCGGAAATCCTTTTCCCGGATATGGAAAGAGGTGGGCTTGAGCTATGAGGCATACACACATACCTTGGAATACAAAATATCCGTCTCTTCAAAATGCCGACCCAGCATTTTAGGAGTTTCACCAGGATTTGGTTCAATTTTTATGCACACCTCTTGTCCCTTAGTTGCTTTATCCATCTGCTTGTGATTTATTTCGATGCTAGTCACTCTCCCCAGCTCTAAGAACTGAAAATCATAAACCAGAATATTTACACTGAATTAGTAATGAATTATTTTATCATTTTCCCTCATCCCTTCATTAGTTCCATCTATAATTAACGCATATAATTAATGTACCAATTCTCCTACCAACTGTGTTTTCTTACACCCCAAGTTACAAAAATAATTCTGCAACACAATTTACTAAAGAAACATATTCTCATCTTTAAGCTACACGTACATTTTCACTTTACTTTGATTTATCTTTAAAGCAGATATTTTGCAAGTCCAAATCGACCCATTTAATAATAATAGCATGCCCTTATAAAAATGGACAATGGAATATGTTTCTTTCGAGATTACATGTTCACATAAAAAATGTACAACTCATCTTGAATGTCATTAAAAAGCAAAGCATAGCATAATGCATGTTGTTTTGTACAATGCACGAAGAGGAAAACAATGCTTTTATTACCATCATGCATCCTCACTTTTCGCATGCAAGGAATTAAGTACCTACTACCCAGTAAATATATTATTATAATTACTACTGCTAATAATCGAATAGTAGAGTTTAACTAATAAAACATTGAAACGTAGACTCAACACAGACAAATATGCAGATTTTTATATACCATGAAACATGTACTTATGGCATGTACTTTCCATTAATAACTTTGCCTTCACCCACCCTCCTTCTTATACATCCATCGAATATTCTCATCCGAAGTATTTTAGCAAATCTGAAGCTGACTAACACAATTTCTACAAATTCCCTAAAACCTTTCTGAAAATGGAAAAGCGGGGGCTTACCTTGACTTCTAGTCTGTCTTATTGTTAGTATGCAAAGCTATTAGTATCAAACTGAATGACATTTAGGAAGGCATAAAATCATCCATGCATATTTCTATCTCCTATATTATATGCAAGTAGCCATGTACCTACATAATCGATGGCACAAATAAACTAACAATAAGTCTGGTATGCAGGTATGCATTACTATAACATTAACATGGTGGGGTATCTGTTTGTAGTAGTCTGTAGTAGATCTACAACAGCAATAACAAGGCAGAGAGCAGACTCCGAGCGGATACTATGGTAATATGTAGTATAAAAAGCACAATAGAAATTGAAATAGAGAAATGTAAAAGCACACTATTAAAGCTATGTATGTAGCTAGACGGAGGATATAACATTATTAATACAGCCAGTAGTATAATTTTACATTAGGGAGCTATGTATGGGATGTATGAGAAAGAGCGTGCTTTAAGAGTACAATAAGGAATATAGAAATGCTACATAAAAGACTTCTTCCGGCGCTGTTTGGCATTAAAATTCAGAGCTTATTGCAGATAGTCGTGGTACTACGCACTACTAGCTGACGGGTACTGGTGGCGTAGACGTCACAAACAATTAAGACGAAGAAATGGTGGTGGTGCGTCTGTGAGAGGCTTATTGAAGTCAAACGCCAGCTGAAGGCTGTAAGCCGGAAGCTTATTGTTCATATGGCATGTTGTCAACTTTAAGTGCTGTAAGATTTACGAAGCCGAAGCCCAATAGGCAAAATTTGAGTTTAAAGCAGGCTCCTCTCTCCTCCACCATACCATTCCACCAAAGTGAATATGTAAAATGTTCATCACGGGTATAATATATATACACGAATACACAACTTGAGTTATGAAAGGGAAAAACGTTCCAAGTTTATGAATGAAAGGAGGAGTCATATTATGAATGAAAGGGGGAAGTTTCCTTCATTCACAATTCTCTGAGTCTCTGTCTGTGACTCTGTGAGTCTGTGACTGCAGGCAGGAGGATAATATTATATTCAGCTCAAATAATTTGCCTCAAGACTTCTACATTATATGCCTTATCAATCCTCTTTTGTCATTTTCAGCCATCCGTATTTACCATCTGCTGGAATGCAAGGTACTACCACACTACTACTACCAACAATAGACACAACCACCATCTCTATATATAAGGAATGTGATAATACTACTCCCAATCCCAACCAACACTAACTATACCAAACCAATGCAACCAACGCAACGTAATCACAAGTCTTTCCTAAGGTATGCTTAATGTATTCATTTACAATTGCTATTATGTAAACTTCCTACCTTCACTACGCAGTAGTAGGATGTATCACAGCATGCATTGTATACCTACTACCTACATACCATCTTCAATATTTGGATTGCATTCTAATGTAATCCACAAAACTACCTACTTAGTGGCTTCAGATGCTTTTCTATAACGAACTGTGGGCAGAAACTTAATCATGTCTTACCATATTTAAGTTTCTCAATGGGGTCAATGCAGCAATTATTAATTATAGCACAGATAGCAACTGTACAATTCCTTATTATTATAATCTTCTTACAGTTTGTAATATTAAGTACGCCAGAAATTCTGAACAGGACATTCAAAGGTGTAGGCTGAGACCCGCTTTGTGTTTTTGTTGGGGAGGGAGCATGATGTGTACTATACACAGCAATAATCCAAGAATGTATACAGACTAAAAGGAAATTTAGCTAGGTGTAGGTAAGTAAGTAGTGATCAAGTTTTCTAATGCTATTATATAACTTATTACATGCAGGGCACATTCCATCCTGTAATTGACCATTACGGGCACATTATTGGGTTTTATATCACAAGAATCACTCAGGACCTACGCTATTATTATTGCACTCACCGAACACAAAATTAAGACGTATAATACAAAGCATCAGCATCGCCAAATTTATAGCTTCTCATATGCATGATACATACATAATTCTTAAGCATAGGATGTCTGCATTTGGAAAAAACATTTACTTTAAGGCTATTAAAATTTAAGTGCAGTACAAACGAACATTTGTACAAGGACTTGAGGCATAGGTACTGTAGTAATAATCAAAGTACTCATAGTAAATAAGCGAACATCAAAGAAATGCCGACTTCAAATGGGCATCAAGCAACATTTACTTGCCTTAATTGAACTAGGTTCCCAATTCTCCCTTAAAGTTTTAAAAATAAATCCTACGTTCTAGAAAATGTTACATTTCGGTGTAAAGTTATTTTATACTACGACCAACACCAAGCAGCAAATAGTTTCAAATGTTTTAAAGATTCTAGCAGCTTGAAATCCTGTTTTGCTTCCTTAACATTTCGTTGTTCCTCAAACTGTGTAACCAGTTGTCAACCGCAAAAAGCAACACGAAGATTTGTGTTATGTTGTTGTTGAGTCAGGTTAACCAAAAGAAATCCACATTGAATGATTGACATTGCGACTAATAAGCTTATGGTTTATATTAACAGAGTAGTAGAAAAGTACGCAGTCAGTGGGAAAATATTAAATAATTATGAATGAAAAATAAGGATGACAAAATGCAAGCAAATCGGTTCCGGTCAGAGATATAGAAACGGACGGAAAGTTCTTACCTCTCGGTTAGGTACACATAACGGCGTACCCTCCTTCACTGTACCGGCTTCAACCATGACTCCAACTACAATAGGGTCCCGAGTGTTGAAAATGAACTGCAACAAAAATGTCACTTGAGTAAATAATATAAGCCATAAATACAACAACTACTCAATGTAAATTGTAAATATCCATAATGATAAATCATGTAGAACAAACACTGGATTTTATTAGACTTACTTGAGGAAGAATTTTAATTTTGCACGGGAAGACAGCAATGTGTTTGAATTCGTCTCGTTTCTTAGCTTTCAATTCTTCTCGGTACGCAATGAACTTGTCAAAGAGGTGATAAATAATATCAGCCTGAAATAAAACAAGATTAAACGTTATTGAATATAACTGAAACCATTTAACCACCCATTAAATAACGGAAGAAGTAAATTCAGAACCTGGAAAATTTTCACTCCCAAATTATCAGCAACTTCTTGAGCGTCGCGTTCTATTTTGACATCGAATGCTAAAATCACGGCATACCTGAGTTACAAAACAAACTCTCAGTTAAAACACCCAAACCAAATCATGTAGAAAATAACACTTATTTATGGGTATTTATTACTCTATTGTTTTCTGCGTATACATTACATATTATTTAACTTACTGACTGTCATGTTCCAACATAATTGAAGCTTTCATAACATCCTTTTTAACAACTGGTCCAATACGGATATTTGAATACTAGAAATAAAGAAAAGCTCATAAGCAAAGATGGAAATAATCTTGAGACAAGAATTTTCATTGACAAAGTTGACAACAGTATTATAGCAGCCGGACAATAATAATAATGGAGCAGAATATTAATAAACGTAAAAGCTGTGAAGAACTTCCTCCTTCCTCAACATATTGTATAATACACAGAAATAAATTATTTCTTGGTTTGTAAAGTAAACCGAGATAATAATGCCATAAAATAGGACTGCATTTCCGCTCCTTTTCAAGTACCTACCACAACAACAGTTTCCCTAACAAAAGAACCCTTCTCTTGTGTTTTTGTTGAAATGTGTGTGCCACTGCCAATGCAATGCAATGCTCCGTCTGCTACCTTGAAATACGTTTCATTCACAAAATCAGTTTACTATACCTGTGTGTTTACTCACTACAGTCACCAACCAACACAACAGCCAAGTGGCTTCTTTGTTGTTCTTTCCTTCTGTTGTTATTATTTATTCTCTTTTTCTAGTTTTACTAAGAACTAGGATACAAATTATTATTCGGAGGTCCACTTAAATACCCTTCCTTCTCTTACCTTCCATATGTTCCATTCTCATTTTGTTTATACGTGACCAACAACACCTGCCCTATTTAACACACCTAGTCCGCCTAGCCTACTGTTTTAAGACATTTTTTGCTTTGAGATCCCTATTTCTGGCTTCCTTTTATATTTTCACATTTTTTCTTGTTTCAACCACCCAAATGTTAAACGGTTTATTTTCTCCAGCAGACAGTATAGCTTCAATCTACCGTTTGCATAAATTTTTTGATAGGCTCTAGTGATAATAGTCTCAAACTTGTTACATGCGTTTATATCGTAATTAGTGTCTACTCCCTCTTATACAATACTATTGTCCATTAATATTATTATTATATCGAATCTTATACAATTCTACAATATGCTCGCTATTACTTTACATGTAAATGTGACTACTGTATACGTCTCAACAAAACGTTTCAACCATTCTTGCAAGCCCTAATAATTCTCACATATTTAGCATGAATAGTGAATACTAATTAAATATTGAAACATATTTTATTAATATATTATTAGCAATAATAACATAACCTAGTATTATTTAAAATAATGTTTATAAACTATTAAAAATAATAATTAAAAATAATGAAAACATGGAATAGTCAAAAAATTAACTTCGAAGCAGTTTGCAAAACAATACTACACCAGATAATAATAAAATTCCAATAATGGCTGCATTAATGCTATTACTGTAACAAAAATTGTGTTTACGTCATTTTACTACTAACCTTTTCCCCGTCTAATTACATAATACATCGTCTACTATACATGTCGTGCTAGTGCTCTACCGCGATCCTGTTGTACATATCTGATTGATTGTCTCAAGTCTCAAGTGCAAGTTTGTCTTGTGTGTAAGTGTGTGTGTAGTCTGTAGTGTGTAATGCTAACAATTTTAGTGTAAGATTTTTAGAGATTCTGTTACTCACTACTTACTACAAAACGTCAAAATTTAACACAGGGAAGAAAATAAGACATCTAGATGGTTCACACGTCTAAACTCTTTTCTTAGACATTATTTTTATATAAAAACCGTGAGGCCAATAAAATTACATTGTCAAAGTTACATTCATTCAAGCAAAATCGTAGTTCATCAAGGAGGTTTATAACAAAATAAAAGGAGTCCTTCAATTATAAGGGTTCTTATACTTTCAACTTACATAAAAATCAGGTAAAGTCAGAAATTTGCACTTAAAGTTTGTGCACAAACTCAAGTTCTCAATACAAGATTTTAAGTTATCATACTCGTAAGTTGTATGAAAAAAAGCTGGCGAATGAAACACCATGAGACAAATAAATACCACAATGTACCTTTTTGTATACTAGTTGAAGTATCTGAAGACATTCCAAAAAGATACACGTCATGTTGCTAAGAATTAGGAACGTGCAATAATTTCGTCAATGCATTTCTGTAAGTTAACATATTATGATCAGTCATCTTTTAATTGTGCCATTCATTCCTCGTCTCATGTCCATTCAGATATTTATGTCATATTTTTCATTACTTAAATAAAACTCTCGAAATACTATACTATATTACATGCATCATTAAAAAGCTTACACTTTGATGTGAATATTCACAGATAGGAAATAATTATCATAAAAGCATTTTCGCAAACACCAGCACTTATTTGTATAAACATAACGTATTCAGCATTTTTTAGACATCGCAACCGGTAGGAAGCTGAGGCAGCACATAGTGTGGATAATGCTACAACTACAGTCCTCTTCTCATGAAAAAAATTATAAACCTTAATGTCTACTAGCTTTGAGCTGTGCTTAGAGCTATCCAAATAGCTTGATGGATAAAACTGTGTTCTCTTATGCAAAATATTTTATACTTTTTATGAAAAAGCCATTCGATTAGCTGAGTTATTGCCGAATCAAAGAAAAGGAAAACTGACTTATATTATTATGAGTTTATATTATTATGAGTTTATATTATTAATTGGTAAAAAAACGTTTTGTCTGTTCACTTTTTACTATAAAGGATGCGGAATTTAAAAAAAACTCATCCATAAGCATAGTAACAATAAGAATTAGGTTACGGGTATGGTTCTCTGAAATTCCCATATTACTATATTATTATAATTATTTTTATGTTTTTTATATGATACAGTTATATTCATTCATGCCATATCAATTAAAGGTATATATGAAAGAATAGCGTGATAGACAAATGTCTAGAAAGGTAATGAAGAGATTTGGGAAACATGGGATGGGATTATGAATATAAATATACACATAATATGAAATGTAATAATAGTATAAGCATGAGATAAGGGAGGGAAGAGATATGATACACATACATGGACACAGACTGAATACTCAAGTAGAAAGGCCAGCGTAGCAGAACTGATTGCCGGAACACGACTTTCTAGATCTCTTAGTTTAAGTGGCAAGATTTTTTAGATGACGGAGAGTCAAGGCCTGGCTCACCTCTGCAAAATCTTTGAGTTGGTGTGAGAAATGGAATCAGGAAATGGGGAAATTGTCCCGAGATAGTTTTCGTATGATAAGTGATGCTCTTACACCAATTCTGACAATGAAAAGAAAGCTGAACGGAAATAGCACAATGGGAACAGGCTGCAGACCCGACAATATCCACTTACAGGATTTACAAGTGGCTGACTTTTCCCAGTTTCATCATCCTTTAGTTCTATGTGAACGGGAAAATTGCTTTACTCATTCATTGTCTAAGCAACTTCTCTTCATACAATAACCCTATCTTGTTTTACAGGCCAACATCAGTGCACTCATTACATTACATATCGTATTATGCAGTCTCCTCTTCAAATGTGGTACATCACAGGTACATTACACACTAAACAAGAGTCTACTGCATTTTTTACACTATGTTATACCCTATAGGCAAATTATTATAAGCCACACATGAAATAAAACCAGGTTTTATAAAGCAAAAGCAATGCAACGAAAATTAAAAAAACCTACCTTGTGTCCTATCTTGTTTTCGTTCTCTTGTAGTAACTACAACACCATCACAACACTCAACCACGCAACCATTTTCACCTAAAATGTATTCTTCTAAGTTATTTTCATTTTTCAGGTGGCTTGATATACACTGTGACGAGACAACATGTTCCCTTAGTTTTAAAATTAGTGGCTATGACAGAAACTAAGCATGAATCAAAAATTGCAAGACCTTGGCCAGTTACAAAAAATTGCAGCATAATGTTTTTTAAACAGTAAATAATCTTTCTTTTTGAAGAAAAACATTTTGCACACTTTTCTGCAGAAGATAATATGACACTTATACTTACACAATATATAATTTCAGTGCAGGAGACCCACAAAATATTGACTGCAATGTGTTTGTATTGCATTATGTTAAGAATTGTAAAGTATTTACAAAAACAAATTCTTGTACAATATACCTAATATTTCGTATACAAAATAAATTCGTATACAATTTTAAATAAAACATCCTTAAATAGCTGGGGCTATACAATTTATGTCACTTGCCATCTGGGTTCGATTGCCCCAACTAGATATTAACTTACCAAACAACAGGACCACATAAAGAAAGGGTATGAATAGGGATTAAACTTTGGTTAAAAAATATTACCCCAACATTAGTATTGCACTATTGCACCTACGTTGTAGGTTAAAGTTATCGAAAAGAAAGGGTAACTCAACAATAGAGTATAACCCTGCAGGTCTCATATAAAACATTTTGAGCTAAACCTCAACTTGATACAATATTTTGCAGACAAAAGAACAGCAATGTGACATCAATTTTATAACCTTTAATTATAATATAGCAATTCTTACATCTAATTATTAATAATAACTATTTGCATTTTTACACTGGTATTACATTAATTTGAATAAAATAAAATTCATTTTCAATCTTTAAAAAATACTTTTCTAGGTTTTAACAAGTTGAGTTACTATCAATGTTATGTTACTGGACATTGCAATATTAAAATTAATTTAAATAAATATCTTTTTGCCTATTTGAATACTTTTATTTGTAATGTAATTTACTAGGTACGAATTACCGATATGGATTGTCCATTACATCTGTATATACATACACGAATACTATTTATTAATATAAATTAATACTCTAGTATAGTTGGTACTGTAGGAATTACTATTTCTTTCTTTGGCTACATGTTTTAGATAAGATCGAACAACAGTTAAATGGGTAGTCACTGGCTAACAATAACAAACTGAAGATTTTTAAACTTTTCTGTCTAAAAAATATAAATAATATTTAACATGGTTAATGTTATCGCAAAACAAGACTTTAAAGCTTTAACAAACTAATTTGTACATACTGTCTTTGTGTTTCCACTACTTACAAGAGAGGGAAAATTTCGATTTATATTAATTTTTGATATTTAATTAAATACTCCATGTTTGGCTATCTACATTTTGTAAATCTGTTTTTATTTACTGCCACATGGCATTGTATAAAATATTATATTCCCTATTACATAGGTACTGTATTCACGAATGAAATATCAAGTACAATACCCAATTCTATGATACGGGTTACTTGGTTATGACCAATATTTCCATCACTTCCATTGATAACGAGATCTCTTTACACGGTAGCGCAACACATAAGAGTTATACACACCCTTCATCTAATTTTATAGTAATAATTTTTTCCGTGGATGAAATGTTTATATAATTTTTATGTGTTGCATTACCGTGTAGAGAGAGCTTGTTGTCAATGAAAGTGATTTCCATTAAGCGCAACAAAATGAAAATAAAAAGCTCAAAATTTCATTGCCTACCGGTATTTTAGATGTTTTCAAAAACTCCAGTAAAGCCTCTAAAGAACCAAGTGTGGAAGCTTGCACGTAGACTCCTCTTTCTTGAAGACGGATAGAACTGAGAGCGGACTTCAATTCTCGGGCAACTTCTTCTCTGCAGATCTCAACTTCATCCGGTTGGTATGCTATTTGAACATTTAAGCCAGCAATAGCTTTTTCCAAATCCTTTCCAGCAATTTTAACTCCAATTGCTCCTTTAATTTCTTTGAATTCAATATATGTATTCTGAAAATATATATAAAAACAATTATTTCTGTTTGTCCTACACAGGTAGATATAGATTATAGCTGATAGATCAGCTAGAACAACTTCCTATTCTCTACAATGTAAATATTGTCCAGTAAATGGTAGTAATTGCGAGTGAATCTTACAGTCTATTGACACGATTTAAAATTATGAAATGTTTTTTCTTAGTATTAGCTGTCACTGTTTACATATCTGCCATTTTATTGAATTTTATGACGGTTATCTAAAATAATTAAATTACGAAATCAGTTTCAGAGAGTTCAAATTACCATTTCGTAATCCTGTCCAAAATGATCGTGAAATTGGTTTCGTAACTTACATATTTTATGTAGATAACCGTCATAAAATTCAATAAAACTTGCAGATATATATACGCCATTATATAAGCAGCAAATAGATTAAGAAAAAAACATTTTATAATTATGGCTGCGTGCTCACCAGGCAGCTACATTTCGTTATGTTGACTACATAGTGTTATACACATTCAAAGTTTGTCAATCTAAATACATTGTTTCCGATAAAAAAAGTATTGACTTTTTGCAACACACCTTTACACGGAGTTCCTTCATTGGTTGTGGGGTTAATAGTGAACGAATTTGAGTCGTAATTGGACCGTCGGTCCCAGCAAGAATCAAGGTTTCTCCTTCTCGTAAAGTTCCATTTATTAATATCACATCTATTGTTGTCCCCAATCCAGGAATTGCTTTTACTTCAAGAACTGTAGCCTGAATGAAAATAAATCATTTTTATGACCACAAGGGAAATCCTACTCATAAATATTATATCATTAGAGAATATAAATTTCGTTAACTCTTACTTGTAATTCATTAGAATACATAAGACGTTTAGCTAGCATTGTTTGTGAAAGTTCCACAATCAAGCCCATAAGATTTCCCATGCCTTCTCCAGTGAGAGCACTAGTTGGGACCATTGAAACATACGATTTGGGGTCGGGGTTTTGATCAAATAAACAAGTATTCATTCCCTGCACAAAATAAACAATTTATAATTAGCTTAAAATGTAAAACTGCTGGTGTAAGATGGTTTTCTACAGAAAGGAGAAATAATACCTGCTCTGCAAATTGAACGATAACTTCACTAGTTTTCTTCTCAAATTCAGCAGCTGTATTCTTGGGTTGAGCTTTGATGACATCTCTAATATCCCTTTTGGCATTGGAAACCCAGTCGTACAACCTATAATTTCAAATTGCCAACATAGAATCAAAACACAATTGTCAATAAAATACTGAACACTGCATTAAATACAAGCACTTATTTATTAAAGAATAATAAAATATACATTTTATTTACGACAACGAAATATAAAGTCGTACCTGTCGATTTTGTTCAATGCTACCACGAATGGAGTTTTCTTAGTTTTTAATAAATTCAAAGACTCGATTGTTTGTGGTTCCAGGCCGTGCATGATATCAACAACCAAAATAGCAATATCACACAAAGAGGAACCCCGAGAGCGCAAATTACTGAATGACTCGTGACCAGGTGTGTCAATAATCAACAATCCAGGTAGTTTTAGCTCAAGTTCAGCGAACTTCAATTAAGGTAATCAATAATTTCATATTAATTTTCATTGTACAATAATAGCATTGTCATCAGATGTTATACATAGTTTATAAGATATTAAAAATGATAAAAAATTATCGTGGCATACATTTTTAACCATTTTGGTGGATTCCTTTAGCGCATCAATGGGAACATTTGTTGCGCCAATTTGTTGAGTGATGCCACCAGCTTCTCCGTCCTGGACATTAGTTCTTCGAAGTTTATCCAGAATTTTCGTTTTGCCTATTTGGATTTTAAATAAATACAATTACTTGCTTATTATATGTATACAGTAATATATTTATAGCAGGTCAATCACTTAGAAATTTTATGAGGCTTTTGGCACAAGAGGTGAACAACCGAAGTAAATAGCTCATAAAAACATTTCCACGAAATCATCTTTGATGATCGCTGGTTTAATTCTAACGAATAGTGACATGGCAGTGATGACGAGGAACATAAGTTTTACCTGTATCGACGTGTCCAAGAACGCAAACTACAGGAGATCGCAATACTTTTAAAGTTTTCTGTTTTTCGTTCTCTTCACGACGTTTCTGAAAATAAAAGTGGGGACAAATGTATCATCATGCTAACAAATGTAAAGAATGAAATGATAAAAGACAATTTAGTTACGTTTGGACAGATATAGTTAACTATTTGACGACTTATACTTTGCACCATTAAAAAGGTTTTAAATCTTAATTCATCTTTCCACAGAATTGAAATTCTACCTGAATACGAGTTAAAGCTTTTTCTTTTTTTCTAACGACTTCAGTCTTTTGATCGCCATCATCACTCTCATCTTCAGAATCTGAATCGTCGTCTTCGTCCTCACTACCTTTCTCATCGGAAGACTCTTCTTCATCTTTTTGCAATTCCTTCTCAGATTTTTCTGGACCTGCCGCTTCGTTTTCGTTTTCAGACTCTTGTTTACTCAGATCCTCTTCGCCTTCACTTGACTCTTCATCCCATGCTTCTTTAACTTTTTCGGGTTCAGGTTCTTGTTCAACTTCCGTTTGCATTGTATCGGCATTTTGAGATGCGTCTTGTTGTGCACCTTCAGAGGGAACATCTTCAGAACTTTTTTGAGACTGCAAAAGATTTTTCTTTCGAATTCTGGTCCCAGGACGAGGTTTACTTTTATTATTTACGTCGGGTACTTGAGCACCTTGGGCTTTGAGAGCTTCTATCATATCTTGGGCCCTTTGCAGCTTTTGCTTTTGTTCTTTAGTTAATAATTTTCCTTCAGCTTTTAATCTCTCTTTTCGTTCTTTTTCTTTCTGCTTTTTTCGTTCCTTTTTCTCTTGCTCCAGACGTAGCTATTAACCATAAAAAATTGAATTACTTAAATAGCCGGAACTCAATATATAATAAAATATTATTGCTATGACTCATTCCCTTATAGTTATCACATAATTTAAGATAGATATAATAAATTTTAATAATTTCTGTGCGTTTTTAATACCAAATATCATTAGGTTCAAGCACCTAAGCTTACGAAATTCATTTTCATCATCTATATTATAATTGGCTTGTCATTGCATTATTTTCCTGCATGTCTGAACAAATAATGCATGTACAAAATGTTTTACTTATCAGAGTTTTAACCTTTTGAATCGCATCAATAAAATATAATATTTAGAGAATTATTGAAAAATATTTTTTAAAGATGTAGATTAACGTCGTAGTCAAATGACTACGTAGTGCTTAGAATTGTACAATATAAGCGCAGCAAACAACATGTTGGTCAGAGAGAAAAGCCGGAGCATAAATAAATATATGAGTTAAATCTCTACATTAACGCTAAAAACGTTATGAAATATTAGATACACTCGAGAATTTAAAAACTTTGCCAAAAAACTTTTTCTCTATAGTTTGCACCACAGAGACCTTATGGCGACAGGGGTTATAACCCCAAACCTAGTAAAAAAGTAGTACATGGTTAAAAAAGTAGCAGTACTATCCCAACTTTACTCTGATCTCATTGCCTTTAATAATAGAAGATTCCGATGTAGTTTAATTGATAGGAGCAGATTTTTACAATATGAACATGAATAGAACATACTTTTTCCAATCGAGCGTTTTCAGCATCTTCCGCAAGTCTTTCTTTCTCTTCCTCTTCTCTTAGGAGAGCCTCTTCCTCTTCTTTTGCCTTTCTGAGAGCTTCTTTGATTGCCTCAATTTGCTTATTGCTTGGTCCTTTTCTCGGTGCATCTTTAGCCTTCTCTTCTGGTTTGGCACCTGGTTTTTTCTTTTTCTTTTTCTTTTCTGTGTCAGCTTTTTCGGTATCCTCTGCCTTGTCGAAGTTTTCTTCAGCTTGTACAGTAACTTCAATGGATAAAGACTCGATTGCAGAAGGTAAATCTTGTTCCTGTTGTAATTTCTGCTTTTTCTCTCTTTTCTTCTGAGCCCCTGTTTTCTTCACGTTGTCAGCTAGTTTAAATAAAATAAAGGCACACAATTAGAAGTTTCCATGAGATTTGGGTAAACGAGTCCAACACAACAGCTGGACAACAAAGAATCCTTGGACATTGAAGACTTTTTGTATCTATATGTTTATTAATTTTCTTGTTTTCGAAGCTTGGTGTAATGTACTAAATTTAATTGGAATAAAATAGAGGTTTAACATTGAGTGTTGAGACATCGGGTGAAATGTTAAATCAAATAGACAATATTTGTTTACACGATTAAAAATACATTCCAAACAGATGTGTAGAATGAATTATTATAGGAACAATTAACCCATATGTTAAACAAATTAGCGGTTAAATAAAAGAGAACGTCGTTCTAACGACAATTTACTAATGGACTGAAATACACGGTACATTTTAAAATACCCACATGTACATAGATGTGATAAAATGTTCAAATGAAACGACGGATTCGGATTTTCACTTACCTTTAATGACACGCTCTGCAGCCGACTCAGTTTCTTCGTTTGCTGGGGCTGAACTGCTCATTTTTTAGCATTTATTCGTTAATTAACTAATCCTCAAGTTCAAAGGTAAATTTGTAAATGGAAGAAAATATGTTTTCTGTATTACAGAATTACAGATTGTTTTACAGTCAACAGTATCTAAATGATAATAAATATGATACTCTCACTTTACTCGCACATTCGTAGCTTTTAGTTGGTCGGTAGTTTGCCCAAGAGTGAAGAGTGCAGCTGTGCTGTGTGCCTGAAGTAAAAGGAGAGATACTCTAGCGGGTTCATTCAATACAAACCAGGAAGAGGATATTGAAAGATATCGGTCAATGCATTCAAAGCTGCACCGAGCTTCAAACTTCCATTCAATGTCCAACAAAGCATTAGAGCTTTAAACATAGGTCTCGATTTTGCATCTATAGAGTTCATTTCATACTGCTGCTCCCTGCTTTCAAGTAGTACTCAAGTCTGTTCCATTATTAAATTTTTATTAATTATCTTATCAACTATGTTTCGAGCAACACTTCCCGAATTGATGACCAACGAGACAGGGTAAGACGCGTTTTATTAGGATTACACTTTTGACATCTATAAACTTAAAATTACATCTTCCAGATGCAGTCGTTGTTAGCATTTTTGCCGTTTTTCGATCTTCGAGTAATTGATATCATGTAAATTTGACAGAAACATACGCTTGTTTTCCTATGATTTCACAGTATCCCAACTTCTGAAGATTTTGTCAAGGCACTATTAAACATGATGCCGTTTTTTATGCTTTGCACGGTCCTGGCAATGATGGTAGTTTTCAGGACTCGTAAAGGAGTGAGATCTGTGGTATCAACATCCCAATTACACGAGGCGTTATCCTCTAAACCTGAAGGTATTCAATTTAATTCCATGATTGGTGTTTGTAGCTAACTAGGATGAGCAAATATGCATGCATTGTAGCAAAGTACCCAACATTTTCTAACAAGGGGGACATATGGAAAATTCTAAACAGAAGATACTACATTGTCCATGTGGGACCATTTATTTATTAATTCATTTATCAATTGCATTTTAAATGGCTGATATTACATATCATACATTGATTAATATCATAAATGACTAAAATGGCGCACGGTTTATTATAATGAATTATAACAAAATATTTCTCAAAATAGATGCAGGATTTGAGAAGCCTGACAACTATGTCTGATATGGATTCCTACAGAAGCTACCGCCTAACTTCATGGTACAGCTTCACTAAGTTATTACATACCATTAAGTATTTGAATGGTTACTTTAACTTAACTCAGATTTAGATTTTGGAATGTAATCGAAAAATAAAATATAATTGTTTAAAAAAACAGATTTAATGCATAGTAACTTTATCATAATATGCTCCAAACAAATACAATGCGGTCCAGTTGAAATAAAAATAGAATAGTAAAAATAGCTTTCTTCGTATAGAACAAAATAAGTTATTATTTTATTTCCTCCCATGGTTAATTGTAAAATATAAACCTACATATTTGGTCATAATTTCACAAATTGCATACATTCGAATTTTGAATATTTAAAAGCAAATAAATGCGATATAAAATACTGCATGTCACTGCTACATATTAATAAAAAAATCAAATCATATATTCATTAAATTAAATAATGTAGATCTATGTATAAAACTCTTGATAATTAATAGGCCCAACATTTTTCATAAACTGAGAGTTAACGCACTTATTTTTTTTAGTTTATAAAACATATTGTTCTCATCTCACTATTTACAACGTTGTATGGTGTTGAATGGAAAGAAGTACTAAGAACCGATTAAAACATTACAAATGATTGTTTATGTTATTCTCAATTATATGGGGATGACACGTAAGCTCTGCACAATTAACAAGGTACAACAATTTTATATTCCTACGTACGACGTGTCAATGACACGTAAAATCAGCAAGTCCGCATTCTTAGTGCCACGTTGCACTAAGAATGCTAAAATTTTCCATTGGCTAAACAAATATTTTTATATTCGTTTGAATGAAAATTATTAGCTTTATAAAAGTACATTTATATATTATATGGAAGTACTACTCATTGTATATGACGTATGGATTCCGTAAATTTCTTCAAAGTCTCATCAGCTGCACTACCAGGAGTTATACGACCGTCACGAACTAACTCGGAAAGATGATTGTACTCACTTTTTAGTTCCGGGTTGCATAGTATCATATTCTTTAACCCATCTTGTACATGTGTCCACATCCAAATAACTCGTTGCTCCCCTCGTTTTTTAAGAAAATTGTCTTTCGTCAGCTTTCGAAATTCATGTATGGTATTCCAAAATCCATCCAAGCCATCTTTAGTTTTAGAGGACACTCGCAATACCTAATAATACAAAATTGTTTTAAATTATTTTATTTTGTACGATTAGTCATCATTAGTAATTAAATATAATCAAATAGAAATGGAATTGTAACCTTCGTCTTCCAATTAGGTGTCGAAGAGCGAATAAACTTGAGAGCTGCAGTATATTCATATTGTGTTCGATGAGCTGCAGATAGCATATCACCATCAGCTTTAGTAACTACCAATAAGTCTGCTTTTTCAACTATGCCTCGTTTGACACCTTGTAGTTCATCCCCTCCTCCTGGAGGCAGCAAAAGAACGAATATGTCCACCATATTCGCTACAGCATATTCAGATTGTCCAACTCCTATAACACAACGATATAAAATTAAACTTAAAAAGATATAATCACAAATCACATATTATAAAAATAAGGTTGGCTGTAGAATTTTTATACTACATTGAAAATCTCATTCCCACAATCGGGCAGATATAGGGCGCAATAATGCCTTTACAGCAGCCCAAAAGATGTCAAATATAATTATATTTTCAATGAGGACCCCCTCGTTTGATTTTTATGAAAAGGCACCCAGACGTAATTTTGATAATTGATTGAAAAAAAGTATTTTGGAAGAAACATGGTCAGAAAATCAGAAATAATTATAATTTATAAAATGGAGAGATAGTAAAATGTCATTTCCAGATCGAGGTATTCAGCCTACCAAATGTCGCATTGATGTACAATTAAATGTGTTATGCTTCACAGTTGTGCAGATACGTCCGAAAATATCGGACAGTTTAACTTTACTTAATGGCATACAAAAACTTTGTGGATTAACAGATATTAGCCTGTCAAATTATATGCAAATTGTAGCTGACCTT
This sequence comes from Pogonognathellus longicornis, assembly GCA_034694085.1. Lineage (NCBI taxonomy): Eukaryota > Metazoa > Arthropoda > Collembola > Entomobryomorpha > Tomoceridae > Pogonognathellus > Pogonognathellus longicornis. Next base: position 30,302 of record JAQFYB010001157.1, read on the forward strand.
TTCAAGAATATTGTAAAAAAATCTCTGGGGCAGTGCGGGACACTTATAACAACATTAAATCTGAACTACCTAATTGGAGCTCTGATCTGCAATAACCTTGCAGTGTGCAGTGGGTTTCCTTCCTTATGGCGGAGTCTAAAGTATCCACTCCACCCCTCCAATATTTAAAAAATAAAAATCCCAAAAGCAAAACCACGGTCCCACAGTACCGTAACGATATTGGGAGTGGGAGGGAGAGTGGGGAAGGAATGTTCTCACGGCCGAAACAAAATCGGCCATGATCATGGGGATAATTGGGTCACTAAACAGTGGTTCAGTCATCCGACCTTTTTCATGTACATGAAAAATTATTGAAATGAAGAATCTTATGTGAATTGTTGCAACGTCTCAATTATTAGTTAAACGTCATGCATATAACTACGTAAGCAACGTAGTCGGACCCCAAAATCCAAAAAAGTTATTTTGCGATAAAAATGCAAAATATGTCTTCTCTATCTACGCACCGTTTTTCAATGATTTTGGCCTGAATTTTTCCCCAGATGTGCCACGCTTCCAAAACTTGGAAGATCGACCTGGCTTCTCCATAAAAACTTGGAAAGTCGACCTAGCTACGCTCTTAAACTTTGGAAGATCGGGCTAGCTCATTCCATTTAAATTCCTAACTCCGTCCTTTCGGAGGCGAAGTTAGGTACCCTGACAGAAAATTATTCGAGATCCTGAGGGTGTCTACCAAAACAGAAATCAGATTAAAACGGGAATTCAAAAACCCCACAGCCACCTCTAAGGGTCAATATAGTATATTTATCATCTGGAATTTACCGACAGTTTCTACAATTATAAAGTCGTAACCACTGTATTCACAAAGTACAATAGCTTCATTTGTTGATCGTGTTACTCCACCTAGATGTCCTCTGGCAGGTGACGGTCTAATATATGCATTTGGGTCTCTGGTTAACTCCGGCATTCTAGTTTTGTCACCTAAGATAGATCCACCGGAATTACTTGAAGAGGGATCAACTGCAAGAACAGCAACTTTATGTCCATCGGAGGTCAATTTTTTCCCTATAGCTTCAATGAATGTTGATTTTCCAGCACCTGGAGGTCCTGAAAGTCCTATTAAAAAAATATCAAACAGTTTAATTTTTATTTTTATTTAAGTGTTAAATATAACAGCAATAATTTGAGATTTATAGATAAAATACGGGGATTCATAACAACGTTTCATTTGGTTGAATGAAATGCAAAATGTACCGATTCGAAAACTATTTGGCGACTGACTGCTCTTCATTACGCTTTCCATTACTTGGTTCGCCTGTAGTTTTTTTAATTTGTGTTCAGCTTCGACTAATGTTATTGCGGAGGCTAAACTTGACCTTTGGCCTTTCTTCATCCCTTCCAGCAGGCTAACTGCTTTATTATCCACATTTGAAATAGAAAATGTGGAGGTGAATCTCCGTGCGGCGTGAGTTCGAATGGCATTTGCAAAACTACAAACCTGTATCCAAAAACTGCATTTAAGGCTTTGTGTATAAATTACATTAAGTTTGTTTTACTAAATACACTATGTGGTACACGACACGAATTTATATAAAACTTATATACGCTGTTATGGCAAAAGGAGCTAAATCTTGCTGTTTTGCAGTAAAACGCCAACCTTGGCGTTTTACTGCAAAACCAAGACCAAATACCAATCGCCAACAATTCATTTGACCCCTTTTGCCATAACAGCGACGATATGACATAATAATGGATGAACAAGCTGTTTTAATAATTTCTCTATTTCCGAATTTCAATGGCCAAGCCACGTTGTTCTAACACTTAAATAATATGTTCACGTAAAAAAGATGATACCAATCTACAATATATAAAATATCTATGCAATAGATAGGTCATAGGTAGGCAAAGGTGAGATTACCAAAAATCCTCTATTAAGAAGGCACTGCCCACTACGTGACCTTTTTACAGATTAAATTATTTCTACGGAATTGAAGAATAAAAAAAATTCAGGCTCCTTACTTACAAAAAAACCGAATAATTTCTACAGTTTTTACGTTTTCGAAAAACTAAAACCACATTATGAAAGAGCCAGAATCTAGTTTAAAAAGTAAGGAGCCCGAATTTTGACTTTATTCTCCAGTCCGGAGAAACCATTTAATCTGCAAAAATAGTCACGTAGTGGGCAGTGCCTAATTTCTTCTTCTTAATTCGTGTCCATCCATTTCAACTATTATCGAAATATCGCAACAATAACCATGGTCAATGGTATAAATTATTGATGATTCAATCAATACATCATTGATTCATATTATGTAATAATGCAACTTACCCCTTACAACTTACCGGAACCGGTGTTAACATCATGTCGATATATTTATACTGCCTTGTCGTCTGTCATCTGTCTAAGGTGCCTTTAATTCACAAAATGATTTTAATTGTTTCAACTTTTAATTAAGCACAGTTTACAGAGGAATGACATATCAATAAAAATATTATTAACAAAATACTGCAAGGTTTAATTCACTAGTGCACAAAACAATAATAAAATATAATAATTCACAAGATTATTAGTGAGATAGATTTGAAATTTGCCTCTACAAAACAGTACCATACAAACCTAAATTAAATGTACACAGTATACATACAAAGTCTATATGCACTACCCCACTGCACTGTTATTGATAGAGACAGGAATAGAGTGCGATTGTTTGCTACTTTTTTCTGCTAACAGCTACCTTCTTGAGACTTACAATAAGATATCTTCATGTTTCATGCCATAAAGAGGCTAAATAAAACAATATTATTTTGCTATTTTCTAGAATTTTTTCTTGAATGCTATAGCAAGTGCTATTTTAGGGTTTTTGTGCTATTTTTGCGTTATTTGAATGATTTTTTTAACAAAATAAACTTTTGGAGTACAATTGGTAAAGACTTTTCTTGATATTAAACTTGGACTACAAATAAATATTAAAACTCCAAACTTGAGTCGAAAAAGCAAATAAATCCCAATATTTCAGAATTGGCTTGAACAAACAACAAAAGAATTTTCTGTTGAAGAAGGCGAACGTCTGAGTCGAAAAAGCAAATAAATCCCAATATTTCAGAATTGGCTTGAACAAAAGAATTTTCTGTTGAAGAAGGCGAACGTCTGAGTCGAATAGAATGACTAATTTTCAGTTAAATACCAACACATTTGTGTGTAAATATTGCTTATTAATAAAAATTTCACTGCAATTGTGGTTACGATGAAAGTTTTTCAAGAAAATATTGTCTGAATACTTATGTTTTGGGTTTTCAATTTTCAAGACAACCTTCCAAACCGGACTTCCATAAATTCTCCAAGCTCCCCAAAGAGGATTCCACCCACCGGACCCACCAAAGCCGGAATTCCATGTCCCCGAAGGGGACGTCGCCTGATTTTAAGATATGCAGACAATATTATTTGGATGGAAATCGTCATCGTAAAACTGCTTTTATTCGAACGCAGATATATCCCAGAGTACAAAACATAGAAAGATAAAATTACTACCATTCGAAAGATTGATTTTTGGGCCATCATTTGATATATATACATCATATGCCACCTTGCCCATTGGGGAGAAAAAGGGGACAGTTTCCTTAAGAAGTGGGTCACCCTGTATACAGTATGCACTACCTGAATAAAAATGTAAAACGATTTAATAACGATTACATCTGTAATATGGATTTTCATAAGGCTGTATCTGGCAGCAGGGCATTAGGGCACTTGCCACCCCCACTCCCTAAATCACAAAATAGAGACGTTATTTAATTTTACCATAAAAGTGCCCTAAATCGCAAAAATTTCGAGCTACGCGAGATAGAGAATTATATACTTTTTAGGTTGTTTTTGGTTCAATTTAGCTCAATTTTTTCGCGCTTGTCATTTATAATAACATTTTAACCTTGGTGGCCCCGTACTCCCCAAATTCTGGATACGGCCTTGATTAATTATTAATTTTACTTATACATATAATACAGCAAATGCTACGTAAAATCGAGCAACTTCAAAACGTCCTCGACTTTTTATAATTCATTTTCACAAATGCTACGTAAAATCGAGCAACTTCAAAACGTCCTTGACTTTTTATAATTAATTTTCAAGCATAACAACAAATCACAATTGGCTAACGCATGAATTCTAATATTATATGCTAATCTATAGAGTTGGCAAATTGGCAATGTATAGCAGAAATAAATATTAATTAACATTATGATAACCGGTTGTATAAATAACATCAGAGTATTCGTCGTTGAAATACATGGACAGAAGAATATCATTGTGCGAGGTATTATAAACTGATGCTTACAAAAATGTTTGCAAAATTCACAGCTATAAATATGCAAGTAGTAGTGTGCGTGTTTATTTATTCATTAATATTAAGGAAGTCAAGAAATGCGCGTGTTTTGAGAGCAGGCAAATCATTATAGTTTTGCTATGAAAATGAAGATGAAAAAATAGTGTATCAATCATACAAATAAAAATTTTCAGAAGCTCATACTCATATGGTTTTAATAAATTTTAGAGATGAATATAAAATTCAGATCAGATTTACAGAAATAATAATATTATGTGTCTTATCAATATCTATCTATATCAATATCTATCTATAGAATGGAGATACATACAAAAATACTCGAATACAATATAATATCCTACATTATTATATACATAGTACCCGTAACGTCGTAACTCAACATGTAATGCATATGTATGGTGTATACATTGCGGATTGCGGAGCTATGTTGTCGAATCCACAGCATCGAATGGTATATGGTGAACAAGGGCGTAGCCAGGATTTGGTTTCGGGGGGGGGGGCAAACTCAAAACATGAGGTATATATGTGCTCAAATTTGAGCAAATTTGGGCAAAAATGAACCTAAAATACACAAAATTTGCGCGATTTCGGGGGGGGGGGGCAATTGGCCCTTTGCCCTATGCCTGGCTACGCCAGTGAATGGTGAAGACCATCCGACCCCAACCATTTTCTCAGCCAGTCACAACTAACCATTACCAACCGGATTCTTGCCTCGGGAAGCTGGGTTGGGAAAAGATTTCTGGCTGGGCTGGCTTGGTTGGGATGGGAATGGGTTTTGGGCTGGCTGGGCAAGCTTGTATGGGATTAAACATTTGGTTGGGTTATCTTAATTTTCAACATTCTATATTATGTATTTCTGCAATATAAACTTTTGTATAACTTTACATGCATAATAATTTTATTAATTTTACCCCAATTTCATCTTTTATATTACAGTTTTGTATTTAGACTTCATAAAATTAAAAATTAATGACAGATTTTTTGAATCGACTGGGGAAGACAATAAAGGTGGAATGAATTTTGTATTTACTGATTGGTTGGGCTGGTTGGGTTGTGGTTGTGTAATTGTGTATAAAGGTTTGGTTGGGGTGGCTGGGCTTGCTGAGAAGCTCAGATGTTACAGTTTTCTCCAGTTTTTTCAAATTGTTAGGTTGGAATGGGTATCTTTAAGTCACACCTATGGTCCACATAGTTAGCACGTGGTGCGGAAATGAGGGAACAACACAAATTTGTACTGTTAGTAAATCAACCAAGGGGTACCTTCGACTTGCCCCCCGTTGCCGAAGCAGGCTGTCAACGGGGGGTTTGAATTTTAGTGGTCCAAATGTTTTAAATCACTTTAATTGAAAAAAATATTTTGACAACACAATATAGTTTTCATTTTCGCAAACCAGCGCTATCTTTCTCTCATCCACTTACTCCATAATTTCTATCAATTTGTATAGTTTTTAGTTTAGTTTCTATTGAACTTTAATTACTGAATTCCATAATGGCGGTTTGGAGGCTCCTAAAACGCGAAGGAGCCTAAAACACATACATGTTCTTTCGGCCTTTTTACCTTCATCACACCATAATTCGAAAACGAAAGGAGATAATGCCCATTGACCAGCGACAATGTTTTAGGAAATCTTTTTT
>JAQFYB010001158.1:0-36256 GCA_034694085.1 Pogonognathellus longicornis
ATTGAGGTAATAACAGCGAAAAATACCATCCGAAATCTAGTACCCCATGGGGTATTATTGGCGCCAGTACGGTATATAGATTATATATAGTTATACTGATGGTTTGTTGTTATGCATTCTGCAGAAAGAACGCATAGGGCTTTTAGTTTGGGTCGACCATATATTAACTCAGGAAGAGCTCCTCGACAATGCTATGGTTAGTAATGAAGTGCTTGTAGAAGTAAATTGGATTTAACTGAGAGTATTGATTTAGCCATTTGGATTTTGTGCTGTATGTACTCTGTACGCTATTCCGTACGAACGTCCATACAGACTGGTCTGCTGAGTAAAGGAATACTAAAATAAATGTTGGTCCTTATCCTTAGCTGCATTCCCATAAGTTCCATAATACTGTACTTACTTATACATATAGTACATACATACATGCTAAAGGTATAGAATGTATAGAATGTTAGTTTATATGTACTAGTTACTGTTTTGATACAAGAGATAGATTGCGATATTACAGAGACTTGGCAAAGTAAACGGAACAACTTGTGTTCTTAAGGGAATGTTATTTTCTTTTCACTGTGAAATTGTAGCTAAACAAATGGCAAAGTGTTAGAAAGCAGTTTCTTATACGTTAGCAATTTGCAATTATTGTCCGTGTGATGTACTTCCTAATTTTATTATCATTGACTTAATTATGGGGTGAAATGTTAAAATGTGTTAGCGATTAATTATACCTTACTCTACATAATAGTATGTGAGTAATACTGCCATAGTCATGATCAAAAGAACATACAATATTATGTATTCTCACAACACTATTATATATCACGTATTAGAATAACCTGTTAATGAAATAGAAATAATTATAATTTTGAATATTTTTTACCAACAGGTGCAGGATAGATACACAATGGAATATCCAGTGTTTGAAGAAAGCAAGGGACTGTGGGTGAAATCCGGTTTGGAGATGGACACAGATGCAAATTCTTTTCGAGGTGGTCGTCTCAAGCTGAAATGCATAGCAAGCGTCTACTCGAAATACCATCGGTCTGCTGAGGTGCAAATAGACGAAGAAAAACCTCGCTCTGCATCAGTCATGGGACCAAAGGACTCGTCAGGGAACCAAGTGGGACTTAGCTCTCCAGGTCGAATTCATATCACATTATTTCTCTTTTATACACTTTGTTTTGTAGTTTGTGTACTTTTTTGAAAGTGGACGTTAAGTGAAAGAAGTGAAAGTTAAGGTTCTGGTAGATACAAAGTAGCATTTCTATACAATAAACTACCTTGCATGTGGACCACATCAAAGTCCAAAATCTGTGTTTCTAGTTTACCACAAATACAAATACAGATACCTACCTACCTATGAAGTCCAGTTGTGTGCAGTTTGCTAAAAAATAAAATCTATACAGTGTGTAATATTCATATATTTATGTTATATTCATCGATTGCAAAAGTTTTTCCATTTGGACCGTTGCGTTGAATGCATCGTGTTGACTTTTCTTGAATTGGTGCCCTTTATGGTTGTGCTATAATCTTATGTGTATACCTAAGTTTATAATATTTGTGGGCTGTATATAAGATTTATTTTGTACAACGATGTACGGATACACTAAAAAGTAGTTCATGTGTAGAATATTTCATGAAATGAACACTGAGGAAAAGTAACAGAGGAATGTTTTTCTTTGGAAAGATATTTATTCCTGGAAAGAAGTAGAAAGATAGAAAATTCTCGATGCACGCTTGACACACTTTTATACTTTTCTTTAGATCCCCAAACTTTTCTAGGCTTAAAAAACGTAAAAAATGAGTTTTAAATCTCTCCCATGTCCAAATCCCAGTTTTCAAGGTTTGCTAATAAATAATGCACTCAGAGAAAGAAGCGTTTTCGTGTTGAGGTAGCTACTGGAATATCTACCTGGGAAAATTGAAATGCTTAGAAGTCTAATGTTGATTTCAGGTCACGGCAAGTCCAACAGTGTCACAAAATCATCATCGTCCACATTTTCTTCAAAGGCTTCTTCTGTCCAGCTTGTAATGTTTGTGACGTCCCAAGCCCTACTTTATTTAACATCGAAGTCTTTCCAACCACACCGGTTGAGGTAGAAGCAATTCCAGTTTTGCCAAACTCTATTGCCAGCTTAGCTCATCATCATTCTTTTCTAAACGAGACTCAATTCCCCTTACTCTCATTATTCATGGACTCAATGTGTTGAAAATACCTCTACACATAAATCCAGAGCAAAATATCGGACTCTAACATAAAAATTCGACCGTGTCACTTGAAACGAGAAAAAAATTAATCGCTTTAATTCAAGTGAATCAAGTGACAGAAAATCCCGAGATCCCATATGAAATATAAATTAATACTTGTGTTTGATCGCTGATTAATTTCGATAAAAAATATTATTACGCCTGTTCAATCAGTAAGCATTACACACGATGTAAAAAATAAGTGATAAAACTATTAAGTGACTCTGTCGTGACGTAATTACGCAGTAGATACAAAACACGGTAACTTTATTTCCAAGAGTGTGACGAGAATGACGCGAACGAAGTAATCACCAAAACTTTCAGGTGCCAAAACAACTATAAATACCTACAACCTTCTGTATATAAATGTACTATAGTTCTCTGCGCAAATTATTACTTCCTGATATACTACAATTGTATACCAACAAAAATTAAGTTACTTCGTAAATTACTTTCTGATGAGTCTGCAAGCAAAAGCAAGTAAAAAATTAAAAGTATGTGTACTTATATACATATAAAGTATAATACATTACTACTACAGCTAAATTAAACTAGGTATACTATATCTAACATACAACTACACATAGCAATTCCGTTGTTCTACAAAAGAAAAAATATAATGAAAGAGACGATGAAAGAGTAGGTGTATACTGTGTAGGAAACTACACGATGATAATATTATTATAAATAGAGAAACATAGTTAACTTTGTAAGGTGAACTAGAAATGATTAAAAAGTAATAAATTTTCAAGAAAAAGTTACTGCATACATCTCAAAGGAAGATAACTAATCAAGAAAACTTGTCACACACTGGATATACTATAAGCCACTTTGACGGGTCGAAGTTGGGAGAGTTGAAGGTCTTGACTAACATGACTCCACACTTGCAGAAAATACAACTTAATGAGTTAAGAAAGTCTAGCACTCCTACTCTCGTCCTCCTTATTTGAAAATGTCAACTCAACTCAAGCGTCGCAAATGATCAAAGCAACATTCTCGGTGCAATAATAACTCCAGGAAAGAAGAACAGAAAATACGAATACACACACGTACGCTCTATCTCTATCTATTTGCGCATCGTATATGATGAGACACATAATATAATACTTATGTATGTATAATATAATCTCAGTCAGTAATTACTTATCCTGGTAATAAGAACAAGAACCATAGTCAAAGTACTGTATTAAGTCGTTCATGATTAAGATGATGATTATTATGAAGTACTAGGTATATCATTGCAAAATGTAATATGGTACAGTCGTTATTTATTTACAGGTATAAGATATTACATATACTTAGGTACCATACAATACCCACTCCTATTAAGTATTCCCTACTCTATTTATTTAGCCAATTTAAGTGTGTGAGCATAATATATAAATGTATATTACATGCACAACGACTATCTCTAATGTAAAAGTAAAGTAGCTATCCTGTATAATTTCCTCTTGTTTATACGTACTACAGTTCAACACTGTCAAAACAAATATTATGATGCAAAATCATAGAAAGAGGAACTTACTGGGTACAAAAACTTTTTGCTTTCCATGACGCGGTGTGCGACCTTTAGAGTTGCTCTTCTGGGACATGAATTCACAACTGAATGTGTACTATCTCTCGACTAGTAAGTGAGTCTATACGACACAGACTTACTTATTTAGAATAAACTCTGTGTAATAAACTCCCAGACAATCTTCTCATATAAAATAAACTGTTTCGAATGTCACCCCCCTACACATGAATGAATTATACAGCAACATTTCAAGAATTCCCAATTTACCCAAACTATTTCTACTATGATGATCTGGTGAAGTGATGCACTATGCTACATGTTACATACTAAATATACTCCTACTACTAAAATCTGTATAAACAGTACTGTACCTACTGTACGCGTGTGTGCACATAATTAACTTTTCGACCAAGTGACACATGACAACTCTTCTGCATACTACTTATACTACCTACTACTACTACATATAGGGGCAATCAGTGTACTGTACTACATGAACTGTAGAAATAATGAATTGAACTAACTATTGGTATATACAATATATGTCTACTATATATATGTGCAGAAAGCAAATCATTACTGTATGAAGAAATGTATAAGAGAATTAACATTTTGATAGTAGATGTAGGTACACACTATACACCTTTATAATTTCGCCGTAAGCATACTTCATGCGGATAGGCTACACATTGCTAATACTATAATTGCTTGAAAGGTTTTTGTAAATGTGTATATATAGTACTAAATAGTACTTCTATACACACCTCGTTTATACTGTAGAATGTTCCTCTGAAAATCCTATTTTCCTATTATGGTAGTTTAGTTTTAGTTGTGAAACTATGTGCTACCCTGACTGCACACGAGTTCGTACGGATGCGTACCAATTTGATTGATTTGACTTGCTATATACATCAGATTTTTTATTCTTGCTCATAATCAAAATCAGTTGGAGACCTTACTACTTCCAGGAATTATCCAGCAACTCGTCATCCCTCTATTCATTCTTACTTGCAAAATTGAACTATTACTTCTATTGGTTTTCCATAGAAGAAAAAAGAGAAAATTCATCAACTAAAAGCTTGAGTTTCTTCATCTTCAAACTGCCACACGGTTTCATTTCTCGCTGATTTTCTTCTTCTTCTTCTTTTTAGTTCTTCCTCCTCCTTCTCTGCTCAGCAAGTTATCAAATGAGAAAGAAAGGTAGACTTGGACTTTTGAAAATGGTTGAATAAATAAATTGGCTGTGAGCTTTCTTCCCTTCTTCCTACACAAGAAACGAACTTCCCACTGTGCTAAGTGAAGAACTGAGTAGTACAGGCACAAGCAAAGAAAAGCAAGCGACACGAACAAACACACACGACTCAGATAGCCTTTCCTTATCCTTACGTTCACAAGTTCTAAATTCCCGAGAATTCATTTGACTTTTACTTTTGCATTTTCTCGCTCTCTTTCTCATTCACTCACCCTGTCTATGTCTCCATAATCTGGGAAGAGTGACACCCGTGACTCGAAGACCTGATTTTAATCTGTGAGTTGAGTAGATACCTTAGTGGAGTAACTATTCCGAGAATTTCGATGAATGAGTCACTCACTGGCCCAAATCTAGCACACCGTGCCCAAGTCGCCAACTATGCACTACTAATCTATTCGTGCAAGGTGGAGACTGTGCTGTGTTAAACTAATGTAAAGAGATGCTGGCTTTTGTACAAAACAATCTTTCAAATACTAACACTACGTAAGCTAAAGCTAAACTATCAAGCAAATGCGTCAAGTCAACTACCTCTATACTACACTCAAATACATATTATAACACTCCCACCCTACTAAATTTGTATTTTACTCTCACACTCACATTATCCTTGTTTTTACTCAAATGTCTGGGTATCTAAATCTAATCTTGTAAGTATATGTGTACCAGTATGTTGTATATGCATACTTTATGCTGGTACATATACTTTCAACAGCAGCAACAGCACACAGCTTATACAGTGGAGATGGACTAGTGGTGTATAGTTGAGAGATATGTAGTAAACAGTTAATAGTAGTAAACTAAGAGTCAACTCCACTCAACTCATTTGAAAAGGGTGAAAGGCTGGTATTCAAAGGAAAGTAGAGAAACTCATGTCAACTGTGTGGATCTACATTCTCGTTCAACCCAGCAACCAGCTGCCTGTTGCAGTCTCTCGCATACTAAACAGTTTGTTAGTCGCTGCAAAAGTTCGGCTCGACAGGATGAAATGGAACTCTATGAGAGGATAATGAAGGGTGACTGAAAGTCTCTTGTCTTTGTCTTCTTTTACTACTCCACTACTCTACTCGTACTTCCAACACAACGACAACTGCTACAATTTACTATACTCTCCTCACACTATTTTCATGGAAATGGGTCGAGAGAGCACAAACACAGCAATGAGTTCATTTCATTCAGCAGTGACGATGAGCGCACAGCTTCCCACGTTCCTCACCTCCTCTCCTTCTTTAATATTCAATTTGCCTCTATCCTAAACACACAGAAACAACTCACCTAGCTATTATAGGTTTTTATACAACTTTACACTTAATTATATTATATAGGCATTATTATTATTACACTCCAAACACCATGTGAAATGAAAACAGGGGGAATGTGAGTTCACTTGTTATTTGATATTTAATAATACCTAGAAGGTACACACACAAGTAGATTATGTTAAGTACCAGTGGTTCTAGTCACTTCCTATTTAATATTTTCATTTACATATTAGCCATTCATTTTACCGACAGTATTTGTGCGTTATGTAGATATAACCATAATGACTGCATACTTTAAGTCTAGTACACTTACATAAATGTAAATATTTACACAATGTTTAAAGCGAAATTTGACTTTGATGTTTTGAGTTTTTTAATACAAGCTAAGTAGGTAAGTGTAATATTACATGATATCGGTTACACACATTACACTCTAAAGTAGAGCGCATAGTAAAATGGTAATAAAATTTTATTGTGTAAATATTGATACATGATAAAATAGCTGTAAAATATAATGTTACGTTATAGTACATACCGTGATGGTTAGATTATATTAGAGAGCAAGCTATGTACTCTAACTGTATGTACAAGATTTTTACGATTAATTGTAAATAAAACTTATCTATCTATATACATAAATAAGTTGTTATAATCTATAATCCAAATACTAACATGCTGTTTACCTAAGCATGGGTGTACATTACACAGAATATATATTATATAATAAATGTGTCTACACGTACTCCTATACTACTAATACATATTATATTATTAATCGAGTAAACATGGCTAGTAAATGTATAAATATTATTGGATAAAACGCTCCATAAACAGCAAAGTTAAATAGCCGTAAGTAGTGCTATAAAATGTGTACGAAAAAAGGATGAATCTTTATAGAACTTATGCATGGATGAACCAAACTGCGTATTACAGTTTTACTTTCTTTAACAATTTATTGCAAATGTAAATTCCAAGTTTGTATGTTTTATTATTAGATTTTCCTTTGAATTGTGTTCTTTCATTTATGCAAAATACTAAATACCTAATTGAGATTTCATTGAAGTAAAGTCAAATTGACTGATTCTTAGTCGAAAACAGTGAAGGTGTGTTTTTGTTAAAGATTTGTCGTTTTCTTAATATAGCATAGCTTAACATAGCTGTTTATATACGGCACAAATATTTCTTAACACTACGTTGTTTAAATGAAAGAAATAGCGCAGAAATGGAAGAATGAAGCTAAAAATAAATAAATTATACACATCTTTGTTATTGTAGAGATTTGGGATGTAATGTGCTGTGCATGGTTTGTCAAATAAATGTTGGAGAAAGCGAAGAGTAAATAGTTGAGATTATATAAGCATGGAGAAGCTGTGTTGGATTGATCACATCCACATTATTATTAGTGCTACTGTTGGTGGAGTAGTGTGTGAGGGAGTCAGTGGAATGAAAGTAACAAATTCAAGTGATGTTTACCCTGTGAAGTGAAGTCAAAGCTGTTCAAGTGTTTCCAGAGTGTGGTATTCACGTGACTAGTGTACATATACTTGTGTTAGCTCTACTTTCACATGTGCTCCTCATCTCAACTCTACTTCAGTTTATGCTTCAATTACTTCAATTGCTCTACGATACTTCTTCGAGTGGAACATTGATGTGATTAGATGTTTTATGCTTTTCATACTTGTACTTGTACCTTTTTTAGTTCCACGGCTACAGTTATTGATGCTATCTCTGTATGTACTCTGTGTATTGGTAGGTATAGTTCCAAGTACAAAAATCACTTACTTATACTTTGTACTCGGGATATATTTCCTTATTACGGTCAAATTGGCAATGAATGAGAATAAAATACATTTTATGGTACATTTACACTTATACTTACTAAAGTATTCTCTCTATATGTGTACCAAATGCAATTTCATGGGTTTGCAAGGAAAAAAATATGAATTCGATGAAAATACTTGATCTGGTTGGTATAAACAAGTGGGCAATGTGAATCGATTAAAAATCTTGTAAAATATAAGATTTATTACTACATACCTAAGTGTTTTTATTTGATGTACATGTACAGGGCTAAAATACATGTACTACACGCACACAAGTCTCAATTTACAATATGTCTTCAGTTGAAATCAGTACAAGATGCGTGACAACTTTCTTTGACTCTCTATACATACTATAACTTAAAACGTCTGTGTCGGTCTGTGCGAATACATTATCTACACGTATCAATATATTTGTATTGTGAAATAATGATATTGTACTAAAAAATATGATATTGATTAGTAATGGAAGTAATATTTCGTATTTACACACAAAAAACGAATACCTGTGTTATTATTTAGCTATGTGCTACTATTGTATGAGTATATTAATATAATATGAGTCAAGGTGAAAGTATAGTTACCTAACCCTTTCTGCGACTAAAGGAAATCGAATTGACTTACACTTCGTACAGTTGTTTAAATATAATTAAATTACACAATTGCGTCTTTATTCTGTATATACATCTAATATTGCTGATATATACTACTACTACAATTATTGAGTGTGAATGTGTTTAGTTTAGGTGTAAGGACAACAATGTAAAATTATGTGAACATTCACACTGTATGTGTACAAAATTGTATAATGCATTATGTGATTAAGATTAGTTAAATTACTTGTATGTAACACTCCCAACTTTAACTTGTAAATACTCATCTTAACCTTCATCATCTTCTTTGGTTGGTTCGACAGAATAAATAGTTCGTTATTCTATTATAAATAGTTGTAGTAGTATATAAGTAGCTGTATAGCACAATTCGAATGTTATTTCTGTAGTGTGTACATAATGTTATACAGGTAGTTAGTATAGTACTCTATTATGATGATAGTATTGTATGTACATGATACTTGTGTAATATTTAATAATGTTGATATTACTATATATTATGTATGTGTATACTGTGGCAATTTAGAAACAGCGTAACAAACAAAAGTAATTTGAAATGGAATGTGACTGATTGTGACAGATATGATGACATGACGTGACAAAACTTTAATTCAAATGGGATCGGATGAAATTAACATTATGATTGCTATGAAAATGATGAGAAAATTAAACGGAAAAATAGATGTCTCTTAGTATCTCTCATTTATTTCTTTCACACTAATATTTCATCTTTAAGCATTCACCCCAAAATATGAAAAGTTTCCCAAATACAGGACACAAAGCGTAATAAAAGGACAACATAAAAAATATACAATAATCATAGCTAGATAAGCAGGTAAAACTATCCATTTCTCTGAATCATACAATAAGCACACTCCGTATATAAATGTCCCATGTAATAAGAAGCTTATGTACAAAATCATATCCTGCTTATGAATGCCTATTTTTTATTTTTAGTTCCTATTTGCCCACTTTTTGGTTTTTATTGCATATTTTGACCGTTTTGGCTGCAACAATGCCTATTTTTAAGGCTTTTTGGCTACAATAATGCCATATATAACTAATTTTGGCCAAACTGATGACTATTTTTAGCCACGATAATAAAAATTGAACTTGAATATAGTGTGGGAAGACATGTACATGGTACGATAATTACTAAGATAAATATATAGCACCATCATCTCCCAACTGGAATTGCTGCGATTTTTATTTTACTTGGCTTTAATTGTGATTAAAAATAGTCCTTCAATTCTTCATTAAAATAAGCAAACTACTACCAGTAGTTTGCATATTTGGAACAACATTTGGAATCAAGGTCGCATGGAAGAGACACACATGATCTAAAGTGCCTCAATTTTTTTGTGCGAGCACGTTTTTACCTGAAATAGGGTTTTGGCTACTTCAGAAATACAATTTTAGAGACGGCCATATTTGGTTTGAAACCCTAATTGTTTCCCCTATAATATGTATGGAGTAAGCTGATTATTCAGGAGAGTGAAGATAAGAGTTTACAATATGTTGAATTGTAGTTTTATTTGATTTAGGGCGAATTAGGTGTAATGTGAGCGATTGTATATTAAGCTCTTATTTGAACAATTTTAAATGCATAGGTATACTATTTAAGTACCTATTTGGGCGATTTATAGTGCCTTTTTGCCTGTCTAAATTCAAGTTTTCTTGGACTGCTTTTCTTAGCTATGCAATAACATTTTTCACCCATTCACACCATGCATTCACCCATTCACAGCGTAGCGTAATACACTGCGAATAAATCCACTTACATAGTATTATGGCCTTCACAATGTATTGTATGCCCTTCAGTAAGTTTTGCAAAGGTAATAATGATGTTTTCGTTCACTCACTCTGTAAATGCATTTAGGTTAGCTTCATTATATTATTACTACAACTACAACATGGTCTACTAGTACCTATATATACAAAAGCAAGGAGGACTTTGTTACTATATAGTAGGATGGTACAATAATATACATTATTAAACTATTAAGCTACTCCCAGGGTGATTCCTGTTGAGGAAAACATGTTTTCGTACTGTGGACATTACATGTGGCATGATCGTATTAACCTATACATATCTGTTGTACCTTGGCATGTCACGTCAAGCCTTCTGTACTCGAAAGGTTGAAGATGACTGATGAAGATGTTTGAGTCTCAACCTTTGCTTCCATTCTTGATTGAAGAGCAACGGGAAGTTTCCAACAGTATAAAGTGTAGGTCGAAGTTGAAGTGAGGAAAAACCCATCAATACACAGACACACACTCACACACCAAAACTCCTAACACACAAAAGTACCTACACCAACATCAGCAGGATGCGCGTAATATCGCAAAGGAATTGCTTCTCCAAAGAAATCCTTTCACTCTCACTCAGTCACAGAAAGTATACAAAAAGATGTTCAAGGCAAAGCTAAGGCATCTACTAGTTAGTATAGAACTTTAACTGTCAAGAGACATAATGTGTACAGAAAACCTCACAGTACTTATATAAATAGGTACTTTCAAAGACACCAGAGTGTGCAATAGAGTGGTCTTATATAAAGCTTGGTAGGTATACGATGTATACTTATTACATAGTGTGTAGTGTACATGGATGTACATATGACATAGAATAGAAGGAGCATGGACCATGATGTGTGTATCTTTGAGAGCAAAAAGCATTGCCGTGGTTTAGTTATCATGTGTGTTGAAGTGTATGAAGGAGAGTAGGGTGTTGTGTGCCGAGTGTAGCGTACGCATCTAAAGTGACAATAAGCGACAACTCCAGTCAGCACAGCATTAGCTTCATCTAACAAGTGTATATGAGAGTTTTCTACATCTTGTCTCACGCTATTTTTGCCACCGTTCTGTCTGTCTCTCTTCGACGAGGAAATAGGGAGGTGGTGCCGATAACGCCTACATACATACGTTCTTCCCGACTCGTTTTGTCCGTAGTTTCAACATTTTTCCCTTCAAATGTCTTACTAGTACACTATAAACAGATACAACAGTATTGGTGAATGTACAATATGTATTCAGTGTATGTACATATAGGATATACAATGTATTTGCCTAAAATATAAACTATGCCTATAATGGTAAAAGTATGAAGTACAGAATAAGAAGTAGGAATGCTTTTACTAGTAGAAAAACAGAAACAAACAAATACTCTTTATATGTATAAGCCTTTGCATTTAGTCCCAGTCACTTTTATGTTGTTCTGCCTTTCTTCATGTGCTACATTTAGTTAAGTTATATTGTGTTGCGTTGCGTAAGAATCGAACTAAGATTAGAGAAGGACAACTAGGAAATTGGCAAACGAGAGAGAGAGAATCACCCAATGTACCTATATAGTCTTGTCCTACACGAAATGTATGGTTTGATCAAATTTGTTGCAAGAGTGAAACCTAATAGAATGACTGGGATGAATACATACTGTGTCATGCTAGTACATGTGCTTGTATACTAATACTACCCATAGTCCTATAAACAGCCAAACAAGATCTGGTACATAAAACATACATATAAAAACAGGTACCTACTAGCTACATACTACCTACTTAAATAACTACTCCTAAAATCAAATCCAAAGTGTATTCTTCCAATACAGAAACTACTATATTCCTCCTGCAAACACAATTTATATATATTTACCAAGAGAAAAATACTTTTTTGGGTATACTAATAAAAGTGTTACTATATAGCATAGAATAGCGTGCATGTGAGAAGCGTGCACTTCTATTACTAGAGAAGACGTGCTATTAGGTTGTATTTGTTTATATAGGGCAATATATAATGTAATAATAATACTAGTGTAGGAGCAAAAGCAAAGGAAAGCCGCTTCCTTTCCATTTCCCGTTTGTCTCTTCAACAGCTCTTCCCTCTCTTTCTTCAGTTGATTGGCGTAGTACAGCCCTAGTAAAAAGAAAACGAGAATACAAATTCAACAACCAAAGAAAATAAAAGCTGAAGTCCACGTGTAGAAAACAACCCTATGTGCTATGTAAGAAAACGCACCAACAAGTTCTAGGGCTGATAATGACAATAGGTACTCAATACAACGGAATACACTGCAGAACAAAACCTCTGTAATGAAGTTGCTCTTTCCAAAAACTGTGAAAATAATTTCCTATTTCCCATAATAAATGCAAATGATGACTAGATTTCCAAACAAACATGTAAAAATAATAATAATAGGTACTTATACACAAATAGTTTGATCTCGTAGATTGGAGTATGCTGAAAGGTTTGAATATAACAATATAAGTAAGCTGAATTATGGGTAAATCTGTATTTGTTAATTAATACAGGGCTTTTCCGTTGGCGTAGAGAGTAAATCTCACATGTATACATTGAATGCAATTTTAACGTGATAATGGAATGCAAGAGAGAAAAACAGAGTGGGAGCTAGTAGGAGTAGTTATGTAAAAAGTTTTTTTAGAGTTTAGCAGTTTCGCAAAGAGTCATAGGTACAGGAACATGGACGAGGAAAGTGAGAGAGTGGAAGAGAGTTGAGCGATAATGGAGAAAGTAAAAATCGAAAAGGAAACTAAAGAAGTTGGTGGGAGAATACTCGGACAGAAAATAGGAGTGGGATTGGTGAGTATCCCCACGATGGGCATAAAACTCTGGCGATGTAATGGTGCAAAAGGAGAGTAAAGCATTGGCAAAGTCACAACATCTCTAAAGATGAACTTTAAATGTCTTTTTTGAGATTGATCGTTTTTTTTTCGTTGTCAACACGGTGGTGGTAGCAGTGGTGGTGAAACTGGTGGGATTGGATTATATACCAGTTCTAGTCCAGTAACATAATAGATACAATATAAGTAAAGCGAGAGAGTTCTGAAGTCATAATGGAGACTATGATCGTACCATGCCAAGTATGTAGTAGCATGTCCGATGTACAGTTTGCGTTGTGAATTACGTCGCCTATTTACCATCATCGTCCACGACGACAACTGGACCCAGCTCCATACAATTCTATTCCATACTTTACCCAACTGTCATTTGTGTACACGACTAGTGTATAAGTATTACAGCACAACGCCATTTCAGCTTAGCCTTCGTTTCAGACGTAGTACTAGTCCGAAATTCAACAAGACAAATACCACTGTAATACACAACTGTATATAAGTACATAGCATTTTATTATAGTAGGTATGTATGTGTGTTATGTGTGTACTGTGTATATGGGATACTACTAACAGTAAAAATATGATGATGGGGGCTACCGCGAAAGCTGACCAGAATCATCAATTCCTTCAGTAGCAATTCAACGAAAGTCCAGTCACAGTATAAAGTCAACGGCAGATGAAGCAAGAAAGAAAAAGGGACACGATTCACCAAAGCAAACGAAAAATGGAGGAGACTTGACTGTGTAACTTGACTAAAGCAAATATATACACAAGTTTTATACTGTAGTATATGGGTAGGTATATCAATATGTGTGTAGTGGTAATACTAGTAGATTGTATCACAACCCAAGTAAAGAGAGAGTGGGCTCTACTATGTACCAGGACTGGGAGAAGCTTTCATTATTTTATATTTATACTAAATATATTTTTCTATCCAATTTCACATCGTACAGCTGCGGAGATATTCTCAGTCTTCACTTATACTGTTCATGTGCAAACGCGTTAAACTAGGTAAGAAAAGTTGTAAAGTCCGGCTACTTTATTATACGTCAGACGAAAGTAAACAGTTATACAGTTATTGTAATTGTGTCCACACACACGACATAAGAACGTATTTTGGATCTATATGCAGTGATTACTTGGATTTAGTCCCATTGGTTGGTACATATAACTCTTAGTAAAATCTTGTGAGATCGTCAGTTATGCTTCTTTTATTGCATTTATATCTTTTAGCCTAAGATTAGAAAAACGTTGAGGCAAGTAATACGAGTAATGTTAGGTTAAACCATGGTTAGTTATGTTTACGAACGAGGAGGAGACGAGTTATTCCACTATAAAGTGCTGAAAAGAGAAAAATTGTAAAAATGCGAATCACTAGCACATTTATACTGCTGGTACGAGAAGCGTTTTCTGCGAATGACTACACATATATATGCCAACACACACGCTCTTCAGACTCACACATTCACTCACATACAAATACAGATACTACTCACCAAAACGCACATTCACACACATACACACACTCGAGATATACTTTGACTGCATAAAAATCATCTCATCACAAACACATTATCCGTTGGCTGTGCTCCTCGGAATCTGAAAATCTGAAATCCTGAGCACGGACAATGCTTCCGCTTGTGTGTGTGTAGTTTTTGGAGAGTGAAACACTTGATTTTGAATCTGAGCATGTAGTCAATTTATCGAAGAACAGATCCTTTTTTATATTTGCAAATGCTTCCTATACTACTTTCTACGCAGCATAAGTGTATGTACAAATACTACATATACGTTGTCATGCTGTGTTATATGAGTAACTCTGTCTAGTCTAGTTCTATGGTCAATAGGACAGTACAGGAGAAAGAGAGACAGGAGCACGCGAGGAAATGTAGTTTTCTATTGGATTCGTAGTAGCTGATGTGAAACTGTGGTTGTTGGCTGCCGACGTATTTCCGCTTTTCGACATCTCCGAAGATGTATCCTACTAAACTTATCGAAATCACAGTTCCATCCCATTCCAATTGAAGCCAACTTTCTCTACTTAGTGAAACCAAAGCCGCTGTCTCTTATATACTGGGAGATATAATATTTACTTTCTGATACTTACACACATACAGTATAAAGATATGTCTCTGTATGTGTGTGCAACACTATGTAATGGTACCTACACACAGATTTGTTATATGTAGGTGGATCTATTTAGTACTCTACTACAATTCTCTACCCCATAGCTATCCAATTTTATACAGAAGCTCACCATAAAGATAAAAGATAGGAAAATCCTTTAGTAGTAGTGTGGTGGTAGTGGTACAAGTATCCGCACGACCGATGCTAATACATAAGTAAGTTAGTGATACGAAGGAGCGATACGTACAAGAACGTTGAGACACAAGAAAAGGAAAGTGGAAGACAAGGGGGAAAGATTGGCTGCTACGATACGAAAAGAAGATACGAGCACAAGGGCCAGAGTTTACGAGGCTTTTGCAAACAGAGCAAACTAAAGACAAGTTGAAAGGCAATGTAAGTTTAGTAGTAGTTGAAAAATTTCAAGCGCCAAGACACTAGTCCTCTCCTAATAGTGCAAATACTACATAGATAATAGATATGCAGTAAAATAGAATCGAATAGAATCAAATGGAATGACATGGAGGAAAAGGATATTTGGGTCGATGTGAATGTGAATGGGAAGTGATATTGTGATGCAATGTAGGTTTGTGGGATTTGTCGTGTCTTTAGTAAGTAAGAATGGACCGTCTTCCTTCCTAGTCTTGAATTCTCAATGCGAATAAAGCACACAAACACACACATGCTACATACTAATATTATTATACATACACACCCAAATTCAAGCAGTAGTAAATATACTAATAGTAATACTACACAGGACACGAGACGACACAATCGAATAAGAGTCCAACTGTGTGGCATGTAGTTCCTTATAAAACTCAAAGTATGTGAGTATGGAAAAGAGGAGACGGGAACTTAAGCTAAAAGGGGAGCATCGAGCATCGTGAACAAGAACAAGTCTAAGGAAAAACTGAAACGTAGCAAGTGATCCGAAGCCCACTTGTTTTCATAATGTCCTGCATGCCGACCCACATCCATCCTTTATCCAGATTTATGCGTCAACTGAACATACATCTTCCACGGAGTCAGACTGCCAGTAAAGATACCAACCAAACATACACTACACACACCGATACACTTTCCTCCACTTTCTCTCTATTCCAATTCATATATCCCTCTGTCTATGTGTATATTGTTGTGTGCATTGCACATGGAATAACTACTAGTCACAATAACCCTCGCTCCGCTCGGCAAAGCTAAACTAAATAATATTTTGCCAAGAAATGTACAAAAAAAAAATTGTGCTTTATTGTACGTATACTTTATCGATTCTAAGCGAGTGAAGTAATTATTAGTAGTTATACAAGAGAAATTAATTAAATAAAGACTTGTATCTATTATATTTATGCAAATATTTTATAATTTTGTTTTAAAATCGGATCGGATTGCTCACAGAGAATGACTCACTGTTACTTTATATAGGAATGATATGCCATATAGCTAGTACATTTGTAGGTACTCGTATAAATACAAAAAAAGTAAGCTACATAAAGATATTATTATGCCGATGTGAATGTGAGTGTACACACAGTTGAAGTGAATGAGGTGAATGCACATGAGTATCTGTATGAGACTGTTACATAGTAATACGTATAGTGTGTATGTACATATTTCTATGTGTTATATTTATAAGTGGTAGGAGTAACTCTCCTGTGTGCATTCATGAAACATTTTTATACATTGGACAAAACGACGCCTTAGTATTCTTATGTAAACTTGGGATTTAGATGTTGCAGAGGATGATGTGGTGGTGGTGTATCTGTTGTAGACTCACAGGACTTTGCTGCTATTTTTTCAACGAAGGATAAGGGATGACAGACTGCTGTGAACAGAATAATATATAATATATTTTATATGTAGTAGGTATTACTGTTATGTGTGTCGGTTTATGCAGTATGACTCTTTATGATTCAATATCGATTCAAGCCTTCTTTCTGTCTCGTTGGTAATATTTTTATGGTTCCTGCTGCTTTTCTTCTGTCGACTCTCCTTAGCCATCCAATCGCAGGATCCGGTATGTCACTTTTGTCTTTTTATTTCCTATTTATTCAATTTGACATTGTATTCATGCTCTGATCCTCGTGTGGCTGTGTGGGTGGACAAAATATATAACTCAACACATTATTATACTTTACCTACATTTCGTGTTTCTGTCACATACATTTTTCATCGGGGATTAAATAAGAAAAATTTCACAACATTGTACTGCAATACCATTCATAATATACAATAAAAACAACAACCAAGTAAGAAATAAAGAATACATTTTTGTTTGTATGTTTCAATGGAGAAATTTTATCATTCATACGATAATATTATATACTGTTAAAACTATATAAAAGATTAACAAAACAAATTTAATGTAATTGCTTGACTGGCAAATTAAGGTAGGTATTGTGTGCAAATTAGTCACAAATGGTAAGAGAAAAACAATTCTATTCAACGATGAAAGTTACTCATGAATGAATTTCCGGTAAAATAATTACTGTCTACTCAATTCAACCGCAATGCTTTCATCACTCATTGATTCGGAATTGGGAAAGAAAACTGGAAGTGCCAAGTTTTCCCGAGTGTTTCAGATGATTGCCTACCTACTTATTACTTTCTCCCACTCATCCGGGTTTAGTTTAGTTTTGTTTAACAAGACATAGATACTATTTATTTATTGTCCTGCGTAGGGAATGCATAAAGTTGGTTTCCACCCGAGAAATGAGTATAGAGAGAGAATGTGTAATAGTACCGTATAAAGTATAAATAAGCGATCAGCAACCCGCAATAATGTTGTAGGAGGCTACAATGTATATACGAAGATTGTTGTCTTGTCATTTGTCTGATAACAGTAAATTATTTAAGAGATCGATAGTGTACGAAAGTGAATTCGCTGTTAGCTTCAGTGACTCTGTGTGACTAGTAGCGTGGCCCTCGTGAAAAATAACAGCTGGGAGGAAAAGTTTCAAAAAGATTAAACTAGGATTTGGATTTGACCTTAAGCTAAATGGATGGGAACACGCGAGGATGGAACTTTTTAAATCAGTCTCAACTAGGTAGCTACTATTGGTATATGCTTATCATTATAGAAGAAAGAGGCTTCTTTATCGTATAAATGTATTTTATCTGTTTACTCACTTTGGTGTTTGTATAACGCAGACAGACTCAAGCAAAATTATAGCAAGAAAGAAGTTTGTTTCAGGTCAGTTTTCTATGCATGTAGATAAAGTAAATTTACGTTACGCAGACAATAAAATGGGCAGACGTTCATGTGCTTTCACTTTGCTTGACCATATGGAGAAAATTTCTCGAGTTTTCCAATTATTCAAAGAAATGTGACACGACTTATTGTTAGCTAAGTGCTTATCCATCCAACTAATTTTCTTAACGATTTTTTCTAGTGGAAACGATTCGGGTTTCTCAATGCCATTTTTAATCAATTCGACACTTTTGTAAAGTACACGTTCTATTCTACACATTCTATTCACATCCTATTAAAACCTCAAAAGTTTTCCTTACATTTTTAACTTGTAAGGTTTGCATGAAATGAATTTTTGTAAACCTCATGTGAACTTGTTTATCATATTATGAGCATTGGTTAGTGTACAATATTTGATCATTTTAATCATTTGAGGTTCTCAAACAAAACACATGCGTAGGGTAGTTAAAAATGAATAAAATCGGTTTCAGAAGTTCAAAATGGTTATAATGATAGTAACGTTTGGAAAAAATGCAAGATAGATTTTTATACGTGTTGTTTTACTTCATATTCACAAAGTTATCACTAAAATTGAAATGCATATTGTTGTATGTATGTTGATTTACCATATAATTCTTGCTATTTTGTTTGTACAATATTTGTCTATGGGGAGGTCTATGTTAGCGTGAAACTATACATAGCGGCAATGCAATGGTGTTTATTTTCTTCAGTAATAAAATAGTAAGTGTTCACATACATATTTAGCAGTCTGCTGACGAGCGACACAAATGACAATGTTTCGGAGCACGACTTTTATATGACAATAATTGTCATAAGTCATCTGAATATTCAAATGAACAAGAACGTATCTAGAAATACTAAATGAGGGATACGTGTGATGTTATGGGGTTTCAGAGGTGTAAAAGGTATATTTATAGCAAAGGCTGCAACGACCCCGTTTCGGAAATCTGTGGGGGTGGGGGCCGTGCACGTGGTGCCAAATGTAGAAACAAACGCCTTTGAAAATGAGCCACAGAAAAACGTATCTATGTGAACAGAAATTGAAACAGATAGCACGTCAAATCATGTCTGGATAAGTAGAAAGCGTGACTGAAAACAGATATGTTGTCAGTTACCAGTTAATGATAGCTTACATGACAAGAACACCGATTGCAATCTATGGCGTCTTCAATGCACGTTGCATTGCAACGTGCCATAAACAGCAGCGGTAAACGTTGTAAGCCCATCGCGCATCGATCCCACTAAACGCTCCCATAGTACTAATAAAGCATCACAATTTACATACATCACCCGGAACAAAGCAAATTACAGCAAATCAAACCAAATAGACCATGAAACTCAAAAATATCACATATAATAAGGAATTTAGTAAAGCTACTGCGAGTTTCGCTTTTGTGGAGTATTTTGTTACCAAATTTGCGTCATCATACTCTAACCGTTCAATGTCGAAGTTGCCTTAGGGCTAATGTAAAACTATATGAAAGAGAATGTTAATAATACTTTGAAAGTTAGTCTTATTCAAGGACACTCTTGCATTAGCGTTTAAACTTTTATACTGTAAAAAAGATATACCCTTGGTTCTTTATTGCAAATACATTAAAACACAACACAACTTCATTAAACATTATATTACACAACTCTATCAAAATTCTCAAAGTTAGAAAAGTTTAAGCATACGAGTATACCTATAACTGCGCATAAAATAGAGATGGGTACCTACACACTGACACGCATTAGAAGTGTGTATAACTGCTTCTGTTCTGTATAGGTCTCCTTGAACAAAATATAATATTTAGTTAGGTATATTAGTAAACATTACTTGATTGCGAACAGAAATAAAACTGGAGAAAGTCAACAGAAATTATCAAAGAGTTGAAGATGACAAAATGGCCATACTATAAAAGTTTGTGTCCACAAGGATTGTATATTTGTATAGGTATATACTCATAACCAAATATTACGTTGTATTCTTTCATCTCTCCTTTATGTTTAACTTATATGCATTTTGAATCGGCTGCTGCTTTGCTATCTATGTAGTAATATGTGTATAATTATGTTTAGACAGAGTTTTACATTGTATACATACACGCCTACACGGTACAAGACGTTATAGTAGAATACAACAATGATATAGCGATAAAGTATAGTTGTAAGATGTTGTTGGTTAAAGCTTTGTGTGCGGTCTGCCTCATTCCTTGATCAAGTATAAAGCAAGATAAAGAGAGAGAGAGAAATTACTGGAGGCATGGTTGAGTTGAGCTCATCCATAGAGCGAGAGACCAAGCGGGAGACTGGTTTACGGATATTCAATTCCAATCATGTACTTACAAATAAGGACGGAGAGCTTTGAGAGAATATTGTGTTAATAAACGAATAATTAAATCCTACGACCGCAATATTGAAGAGGATTTTATTGCATTAGCATAATAAAAGGATTTCTCATACAGCCCGTTTCGGTATAATATTATGTTCCTACTATGTCGAATATTCGAATTTATGCATCAAATTGTTATACCATTAATGCTTTACTTACGGTATACTGTGTGCAATTAGCATACTACTCTTTACACATCCATCCGCAAATAATCCGTGCATGGTCTACTTCATTAGATGATCGCTACATATTGTATAGTTATGTGCCTTATGGTATAACGGATTTTAACCACATCGTATGATACTACTACGCATTAATCATAGTACAGTGTTAGTACACATAATATACCTTACCTACCCAATATTTTACAACGGTTTACACCCGCAAATCATATATTCATCGTAATAATAGTAATAATGTGTTTTTTTATTCAGGAATTTACTGCTACAAATCTTTTAGGACTGTCATATTTTATGCACATAACATTATTTTGTAAAGAAAATACTAATAAATGATATACCTACCGAAGTAATTAGTTCAGTGTTTGATAGGGAAGGTTTTAACTAATGGTATTTTACATTGCATTATATAGAATAAATCCATGCAATAGTTTCTTGGTCACATTTCTGTAAATCAATCAAAAATCTACTAATATTACCTACATGTAGGCTTCCACCTCCAATTTCCTATTCCTTAAACAACTAGTTTGCTAAACGACCATTGAAGCGTTGAATTTTGAGCACAGAGAATAGTTCTCATACATATTTTCATTGTTTAGCAACATCTTAAATAATATAATCATAATTAGGTAGATGTGCTCTGGAATAAAAAATTCTGGACTAAACCTTGAAATGCTGTAGTTATTTTTGTGCCGTTAATAAGACAACATAGTCAAAGCTCGATGTGTCACTAGTAATTTACAAGAAAATAATAAAACAGTAACTTGTAGGTGTGAGCACTGGAATACAAATAAAACATAATTATTAAGTTAAACACTTTTTGTTTAGCATTTTATGCTGTTGTTAGGCATAGGTTTTACTACTGCGTTCGAATTTGAATTTTTTCCACTCTACATAACTACATATCTCGCAATGTACTATTGCAGTAACGTTTGTAAGAAGAATTTGAAGATTGTAGAAATATTATTATGCTTATGTAACGAAAAAAGCCATCACATCTTTTCAATATTTAATGCTTTCCCACATAACATCAGATATTGGTTGAATGTTATCCGAAGAATCTATGGCATCATTCGTATCCTGTCTACATGAGGAAAAGCGTGAATCCTGTAGATCCATTTGGTTGTATGCATGTAATGTAATGTAGCTACTACGTCCCTTGCCTTCATCTCGCATGAGTTTAAGCGTGGTTACTTACTTAGCTTAGTCTAGCGTAGCATTGCATCACATTGCAACATCATCCTGCATGTCTCCCTGTCTCAAAATGATTTATTGATTGATTCTATCGATTTATTAGCTCTTTCCTTTCTTCTCTTCAACTATCTTCCATACATCCAACGCATCCAATACTATTTTCCTCTCTTTCTCTCCACTTTTACACTCCTAACACAAAACTACTATAATGCTTTCTACTATTTTGTTCACTACTTTTACTTTTACTCTCTTTCTCTCACTCTTACTCTCTCTCTCTTGAAATCACAAGACTAAATCACTCTGTCAGATTTTTTTCTTATCTCATCACAATCACCATAACATTACCTGCTTCCCTCGTCGTTCCATTCCACCCTCATGTACTCACACAAATACACACATACTTTCAATCTTCACAACATATGAACATATCATACACATATATCACTAATATATGTAAACACGTCATAATAATATATCTATGTATACAACTACTTTAAACCTCACTACTATATACCACAGTAAGTACCGATGAATGTTTTACAGATTTAGTAGGTACGTGTGTAGTAAAGCACCCGTATTTTATTTGTGCAAAGAAACGTCCATACAATTTTAGACCATATGAAGGCGAACGACAAACTGGGCGTTTTATACACATAAATAATGTATAATCTACGTAGCACGACTATCACAAGGAATTGCAGTAACGTTATGTAACCGGAAGTATTAAAAAGTAAACATGAATTGTGAGTGTTCATAATGGGATGTGTATTGTGTAGTGTATTATGCACTATATCATGCTCTATGCTTTTCGTTAATGTTTATTACAGTTCTAGATAAGTATATACATACTTACATTTCCACTACTATTTAATCTATTAAATGTAAAGTACATGAACAGTTCAGGATATACTTACAGAGTCTGTATTAGGATGTCAGTTCCACAATAATACATGTAATAGGACTGCTTAGTGTATAAAACAGAATTGGGAAATTATGAATCGATTCACAACAGTACACAGTATAAACTATAAAGTAAGTATTACAGACAATGTGTATGGACGTATTATAGAAAAGTGTAAAACTAACACGTGTATATGAATTGGGGATAAATATATAGGTATACCTATATGTAAAATATGATGATGGTCTAAACATGTTAGGAAAATTTATTGACGGGTGAAACGAAGTTGGGGGTATGGTATGAGGCTATCAGATTATCAGCAAGTTCCATTTCATTTGAGATTGCCTCATTGTACTTTGGAAGATGAGTAATAAGACTACAGTATCTATTGTGTGCTGATGTCATGATGATCCAATTTAGCTCTACGACCTGGCTAGAGTTTCTTGAAATAAATCAAGAATTCTTTCTTGGCTAAATTGAACTTCTCTCTCTTTCTCTTCGTCTTTCTGTTTGTTGAGTGAGTAAGCTAGACTTGAATCAGAGGTTGACTTTACATCACATTATTTTGGATCAACGGACTGCACTCCACAGAGTAAGAGAAATTCCTCCTATTCTCCAATTCCTCTGCCTCTACTAAATGTCTCTAATACCTCTAATACCAACATACATAAGTAACTAAAACCACTATCAGTGCTACTAATTCTACTACTATTGCAATATCTATGTATGTACATACATACCTAGGTATGTATAGCACACTATATGAAAAGCAGGAGGGGGCTACAATAATATATTTGAAAGAAGCCTGAGCGGTCATTTGTTGTATAGCATATACTTATGTAGTATTTAAGTATAAGATGAAAGATCAGATCAATTACGAAGCATCAATGCCAAATGCCAAGAAAGACTGTTTGAAAGAAGGACTGAGGTATGGAAAGCAAAGTAAAGTACATTGTAGAAGAGGATGAGGACTGTGAGGTAATCGTGGCAGTAAAAGTAATATAATTCGTGAAAGTATTGCTGTGTGTGGTTGTGTGTGGGGAAGAATCGGGGAAGGAAGGAAGACGGGATGAATGGGACGATGGGAAAAGAACAGAGAGAGAGGAAAGGAGCCATACACATAACCCTTAGTATAAATGTCGTTCAAGTTGCATTTCACTTGTCCTCTTGCATGGACACATGAGCAATGAGTTGAATTGGCCAAGAAAATTGCCAATTGTTACACAACGGAAAAGGGAGAAAAGAGAAACCCCGTGAAATAAGTATTTTTATGTGTTACAACTAGGAGTCTCTAGACAATGTGAATTCACAGTGAGTGAAATATCGTTCGTACCCACACAGAAATTTGGAATAGCAGTTGGTGGTCTTTTCTGGTTCTTCTAGTTCTTCTAAGCCAACATAACATACGGAGTAATACAGGAAGGCATATATATATGTACACACTGCGGTTAGTCCATGCCTATTACACTACTGCTACAATATTCAGGCAAGCAAACGGTAATTTCAACGACAAAGTAAGTAGTATCGTTATCTTTATAGGAGGACGCTGCTTTTTCACCTACCTTTACTTTATTTGACACAGGGCAGACCAGGTATCCCCTGTAGAGGTAGATCTACTACAACTGTCATTACGAAACACTTCGGCACACATCCAGCCACAACCCTCCAAATGTAAAGAAAGGACAACGAAGGGGGAACACGTTATTTGTCGACGTGAACAAACTTACATCATCTTACCATTATAACTTTCATTTATATACTATCTTCGTGTGTTTCAACTAAATATACTTAACTAACTTAATACATATAAATTTCGTTTCGAATAAGTATTTTAAATTTTAGTATTATTTCTAGATATCATCTGCAAAAAGTATATACCTACTTCTTTGTTGGGTTATACTGTTCCTATTTTACATAATTTTTTTAGTCTCAGGTCACGACACACTTTGGTTGTTTGTTTCTGTGTGTCATTATTATATACTGTACGAGTAATTGGGCATTTGACGTACTTTTACTAGAATAGAAATATAGTAAGTATTACAAACATTGTACAAAACCGTAGTATTATGTATACGAGTGTATACGCACGGGGATGAACGTTGAAAGGGAAAAGACTGAAGAGCTGTTAAAGTGCGTAAAAGTATGAACTTTGCTTTGCTTGAAGAGTGAGACTTCTTTGCTTTCGGGTCGCATTAAAGTTGCAAAGTTAAGCAACAGTAAACTAAAAAGCAAGCAAAGAATTCTAACTTTTGCATTAGATTACCTAACAACTATACGCATGGAGCTACACAACCGTCAGTTCATTTCCGGGAATAAGTGAAGGCACTCTTTCACAGATTCTTCCAGTTCTGACTTCCCGACCTGTGCACTGTATGCACACATCCAAATGAGTTTCAGGCTACAGTTATATATGCTGTGTGTGGGAGAGTTAGAGTGAAGCAATCGAAAAAAACAACTTGAAAATTCTGTAAATTGACCCTGGATGGAAAAAGTTTGTTAAGTGTGTACAGAAAGGGGAAATTTGGATGATCGTCGGGTGATGTAGAGATATGGTAGCTAAACCACTTTCCAAACATACTACCATAAAATATTATGGAGAAGAGATTAGCTCATTTTCCAAGAATAAAGACGTCTGGATAGCTAAAGTAAATTATGATTTGCATATTATTACATCAAACCAACTGGGAATTCCACGGAAATAAACTTTTCCTTTCAATAGACACTAATACAACTCATGAAAAGTTAGATCTTGCATGAAGCAACATCGGATTACCCCCAGTAAACAAATTGTTAAAATATTTACCAAAACACATAAATCCTACGTATTTCCGGATTAATTTTTATGCAGCTTCCATTTTTATAGCTGATGTTTGTAAATGATAGTTTCACCAACGCTAACAATAAATAGGTATACTATTATATTGCTTACATACCTATTAAATAGGTAAATCACAAGATTCAATTTGCTATATTTAAAATATTAAATATCAAGTCCATAGTTGAAAAAATTGTACATGTATGCATTACTTTATATTGTTTTGTAAGTTGATACATCTAGGTATATTATTTTCTGTTCTAGACAGTGCAGCGTAAGTATTAAGTTACTATAATGCAATAACATTAGTGCAAATACAAAATACTTTAGTGGAAACTTGTAAGCTAGATGAGATTGGGCTAAAGTGCAGGAGTATTTTGTTGCATTACATAGAATTGTGTTAGAATTCATCACTGTCATTGTATTTGTAAGTAGGTTATCTTATTTAATGCAGTGCAGAAGCTTTAAAGTTTGCTTTTTGTGCAACTTTTTAAGCAACATGTTTGTTCCTGTGCTACCTTAGATCAGTATAACAGTATATGGCCATGGCACTATTTGTGCAGGCGTATAATGCTGCTGTCCAGTCTTCTTAGCCGGAGAAGAAGGAGCAGAAGGAGCAGAGGAGGTTCTCAACCCAAGTTGAATTGAACTATCCAAGTGTGGGCTGAGAAGTTATTTTATGTTCACACGAGCAAAGAAAACATACGGTAATTTTAAGCTGAAATTCCTTGAAATACTACAAAGTAAACTCGGGTGAAAGTTTCTGTGTGTATTTACGATTTCTATATTGACTGGTGGAAGGAAGCCTTTATGTATTTCTGTCGCCACTTGTTCCAAGCGTGTGTGTGTAACGGAACACTAGAAAATAGTATAAAAATACTCATGCAATAACAAAATCTTCCATTTACTTTTAGTTACTTTCTCTGTAAAAAGTAGGTAAAGCAGTCCATTTATGTTAGATTGAATTGAATGGAAGTTTTTCGTGTGAAAACAAACTGAGACTAAGATTCCATCTCGATCCTTTCCGGAGTTTTTTCACGCAAGAGGTAAGGTAAAGTACTTTGCTTACGTATGTGTGGAAAGACACAAAAATGTAAAGAACCAGGTAACTATGTAGTCAACGAATGGAAAAACTTTTTTAAATCCTTCCGAAATGTAAATAAAATCAGGGAAAAACTACAGAAAGAATTTAAGGAATTGCATTGAAAATTTGACCTCGTTTTCGAATCAATAACACAAGAAGGTTTTCTCCTCTTCGTAGCATAAAAGCAAACAAATTAATGAAAAAGTCAACGAAAATTTATTTACTCTGAGCTAAGTAATGTGTTTTACTATTTTTAGTTCACCGTGTGACACCGTGATTTACAATGATATTATCTTCCGCCCACATAAATAGCCCACACCTTCCCTTTCAGACTTTCTATTTCTATACACACACATACTGTGAAGCGAATTAACGAACTTTCCTCTTGCTAAACTTTGAAGGTGTAATTAACGCATACGATTTAATTAGTATGACCTCAAAAGTAATTCATAATTGAAAAGTGTCATACTGTGAATATTTTTCCCCGAACTTTTCCCCAAAATCTTACTTTTATTAACGTTTGTTTATTGCAGCAATCATTTACATACACAACGAAAAATATTTTTTCAGAATTGTACATGTACCTACTACTTATAATACCTACACAAACACTTGCTCATCTCTTTTCCTGGAATTTTCTTCATTTCCTTTCATATTTCTCATCTTGAACACCATTTTACAACTCCCACTAAAGATTCACACTGGATGTTCATAAAAAATACTGAAAAACAATTCGGCACTCGTCCCAGTTTACATAATACAATTCTCATTTAGTTGTTGAAGAGAACAAATAATTTTCCACGCTTAGCTCATCTTCATCTGCACAGGATTCTGCAGGAAAAATAAATCTCAAGTGTAGAATGAATGGGATCTTAGAAGACACACGGCGGCAGATACAGAAAAAGAATAAAGAGGAAGAAAAATGAAAAGAAAGGAAGTCAACTGAAGCCCGTTCTTTGCTTTTCTTCGCTTCGCTCGGCCTCATAATCTTGAGCTGACTCTTCGGGTCGTTCTCTCTCCACAGTCTCCGCATATACATCTAATATTGTGTTGTGTGATGGCGGAAGTCTAATCACACCCCGTGAACTATGAATACTACATACATACTCACTCGCTACATCAAAAGATATACGTACCTATACAAATACCTACCTCATGCATACATACACATTACTTAGGCATATCCTTATTTCATATTATACTCTATTACTCCTACACAATACACACACACAAAGTGATATAGCATGAGATTTATAATAATATTATATGTGTGTCATATACATCTGTATACACAAAGTTGTAGAGGTACACATAAAGTCAGAGGAATTTGAAGACTGCGTATCCAAGATAGACAAAAGAAGAGAGTGCATGAAAGATAGAAATAATAAGAAGGAGCAGATTCCTAAATTTTGTGTTGAGTATATTACCATCATAGCTTTGCCTTGCTGGAATATGAAAGGTTTAATATGAATACGACAAGAAAAGAATCAAGGAAAAAAGCAGACTTTCCCTTATGACTTTTCTTTTTCCTTGTATACATACGAGACTCTTCTTCAATGTAATAATGTGTTTGTGTTTACAATGCAGTGTCGTGTGGTAGCACTAGTGCGTCTGTAATAAGTAAGTACATGGTATTATAACGCTATTCTTATTGTTGGCGTATATTAAGTACCTATATTTATATAAAGGGGTAAGTATTTATGTGTGCACAAATATGAGGTGTAGTATCTTTAGTTATGGCACTCAAAAGTGTATCTGCCTATACACGCGCTTCTATTATCACTGTGCGTCAAATAATTTTCTTCCTACTTACACATTACACACAGACAGTACTTATATGTAGTGGTATATAAAGTGCTAGTATATGTTGGCAGTGTCATAGTTAGTACTTGTGAGGCGTAAAGAATAAGAAATGCCACCTGACTCAGCTTTAAGTTGAACGTGGAAGTTTTTATGCGATAGTAGCAGAGTAGAAAGGGAGTAGAGTGTGGAAGGAGTAGGAGTTGAGAGTTGAAGAGAAAGAGAGTTGGTTTAAAAGAGAGCTTTGAATTGACTAAACTGAAGCAGCCAAGCAAGATGAGCCCGAGTAGATTTTTCCAGCAGTGTATAAGCAATTAATTTTCACGTTCATTTGCATTTCTTGGCAATTCTCCTGGCGCTTCCTTTCGTTAGTTAGAGACATGTCATAGGTACTGGCAGAATGAGAATTGGAGAAGAAGCTCAAATAGAAGATGTAGCGATTATGTGTAGACGCAAGATTTTACAATCATCCTGGACATTTTCTTACAATAGCCATTTTCAACACAAAAGAGAGGCATGGTAGATTATGTAATATAGAAAATATTGCATTGATTGCAATAGGCTTTTGTGCTCTGCAATATTTATATGTAGAATTGAAATTCATTGAATTCATCTGTAGTTTTTCATATTATACGAAATTCGTTTTCTGAGTTGATGGATATAGTTAATTGACTCGTAAAGGTGATGAGATTAAAAGAGTTCAAGAATATTGTATATTACACCCTAGGTTTTCATTTCTTTTCCTTCCCATTGTCGTAGTTTTATGAAAGTAGGTCTAGTATCTAATGTTATTTAGGTATACCTACTTAAACTTATTTGGACATGAAGTGAATAAGTGAATTAGAATAAAACTTTAATTACCCTGTAATTCATGTCGTATCCAATATATAAAATAGACATATTATATCATATAGTAATCAGTAGTAGTAGTACTTAAAACAAATGCGTTTATTTCAACCGATGAATATTTTCAACAAATATTTTTTGGTATTAGTACCAATAGCGAAAGATATTGGTAGTTAACATTATATCATAATAGTTTAGTCGTCAATAGTAGAGTATTTCAAAGCTCTTTGAGAGATTGAATGTTTAAAAGTAAAGCCTATTTTGTAATTAGTAATGTACAAAAACTAGGTATTGTAAAATTGTTTACAAAACCAGGGATGCTGGGAGTAATAGTAATGCTATTAGTGCAAGTAGCGGATTATTAGAATCGAAATTAATGCCTAAACGAGGGTGAGGGTTGATTCAGTGAACATAATTATTCAACTTGAAGTCTGGAACAAGGAGTAATATGGTATTGGTACTGCAATACCCATGTTAGATACATACTTAAATTATATACCTAGAGCTGACATTCTTCGACTCCATATCATCATACCACCTACTAATACAAATAGTAGCTTTAACTTGTTCCATATAACATATCTATCCTACTTCAAAAGAATTACAATTTTGATTGTTCTGTTTATCCAATGCATTACTAAATATCGAAATTCAAAACCTTGGGTAATGCGACACAATCAATAAAAGTCTATTATATACCTATATTCAATATTTGTGTTATCTCTGTAGATCTAGCTTTATTATATAATGCATGAATCGAATACTGATAATTAAGGCAGCTAGAATTTTTCAGCAACCTTTGTTTCTCATAATATTTCCAATAAAAATCATTGCAAAAAAGCTTAAAAACACATATAAAGCATTGAAAAATATATTGAAACGTTTTAAATTCCTAGAAAATTGCGTTTTCAATTGCCATTGGCTTTTTGTTTAAATACTTGTTAATTTGTGTACAACTGTAAATTGCAGATTCTGAAATTGTTGGATCAAACAGTACATAGTTGTAGTGAGTAGGTGAGAGTAGACTCGGCGACTCGGTGAGAGTAGAATGGATACTGGATACTTATGTGGAAAAATGAATTTTGGTTGTAAAAAACAAAAAAGTAGGTATTTTCTTCACTTATTTGTTTAGATTATGCAAACAGACTTGTATTTTCAAGTTTCTTAAACTCTACTTCCACATATTTAACTCAAACATTAAAATAGCTTGGAAAAATTTAACACTTCATTGATTTTCTGAATTTCTGCCTAAGTGTTTACAACACAGAATAGAGAGAACACTGGAGTGTGGACTAGAAAATGAATGCAATAGGGCAAAAAGCTACTATTGTTTAAAAAGGTTGATTTCTTGACACATTT
This sequence comes from Pogonognathellus longicornis, assembly GCA_034694085.1. Lineage (NCBI taxonomy): Eukaryota > Metazoa > Arthropoda > Collembola > Entomobryomorpha > Tomoceridae > Pogonognathellus > Pogonognathellus longicornis. The sequence goes on from JAQFYB010001158.1 coordinate 31,218, forward strand.
GTTTAATGTATGCAGAGTGATTACAATATGTAAAACATTGCACTGCATTTTCCATTTTCTCACACTTTGCACAATCTTCTCCTGCCAGGACTGTTTAGACTCTGTTGTGAAACTCGTTGCGTCTTGGTGTTTCGCGAGTTCATTAAAATGAAGAGTTTTGTATCAAATCCTCGGAAAGATTAAGACGAATGTGGTGCACATTAATCAATGACATTTGGACCCATTCTGCCCTCAGAAAAGATTATGTAAAGGAAACGGAGACGTTTCCTCCTACTGCTCCACTACTCCACTCCACTCATCTCTTCCTTCTTCCCTTTCCTTTCTCATACACTTCCTTATATACTCCGCTATTTCTCTCTCTCTTTAGAAACATCTTCTTCCTTATATTACATCGCATATCAAATAATGCCTACGTCTCTACTCTATATACCTACATACAGCACTTTATTACACTTACTCATCCACATACTCATACTACATATTTATACTTCTACATACAGTCCGAAACCCTTCTTTTTTAGTCTCACAGTATACATGTACCATATTTCTACGCAAATACTAATACATAGTGCAGGAGAGTCATCGTCTGTAAGCAATGAGTAAAAATTTCATAATAAAATATTTAATATTAAATAAAACAATTAAATATTTCACATGTAATTATCAAATATTATCTCTATTCTTCTAGATTCTGTGCACTATACTATGGCAAGCTTTGCTTTGCTTTTGCACACTACTCATGACGTCATGATAAATTTGATTTGCTGTTTCCCGAGCGGAGCGAGGGTTATGCTAACTAGTTTAAAGTATATGTTTATACCATACACTTCTTAGGCATACCACCACTGTAGCAGCCCCAGCAGCTAGTTACTTAGGTACTACATTACACTACTAATACTCCTTAACACAAAATTATATAATATTATAGGAAATTCTGCCTTGAACTGTTTCTACCATCATTTCTGTATTTCTTGGCATGCCTCGAAGTATTTGTAAGAGGAAAACTGGAGAGTAGAGTATCATGGCTCTGCTAGTTAGTTTGTGTCTGTACTCTCTATCTTTGTTTCTACTTTCTCCTACCCTTTCTTTCTTGCTTGATTCTGTTCAGCAAATACTTGACTGTTACATTTCAACAATATATTATATTAGTCTGGTTGGATATGCGTGTCCTTTGCTCTGTCCCGTTCGCGTTCCCGTCGTCCTGTGTGTCTGACGACAAAGTAAACTAAACTTGTGCCAACATCAACCAGTCTCGACTTGAACAAGTTATGTATATGTCTTTGCTCCGCACTCTTCTTCTCTCGGGCAGATCCTCTCCTTCTTCTTCTACTTCCACAACTGCAACGATATAGACTCCAGGAGGAACACTGCTAACAAAATACGAATATATGTACTTATAAAATATATATTTTACACTAGATAGTATAGCTACCTAGTTACATGTAATGTGAAAGTATCACATCACACACAACTAACTGTAAGAGCAAAAGCATCATCATGCTGTATCTTCAAGTAAAACTTGGCTATCTCTGTGTATGTATGTACTATATGTATGTAAGTGTATATATGTAAGGATGTATACTACATAATATGTATGTGTAATATTACAGTAGTGTATAGTAGTACTGTAATGGTAGTAGTTGCAGTAGTATGTTTGTTACTTGACTGTACTTGTGCTTGCTTTTACTTTGTTTCCATCCACTTGGAGACGATGCTGATTTGAGGAGAGCCCGCACTCACTTTTCACACCAACTTTCCCACTTTGTCTCTCCCTCCCCCTCTGTCTCAATCCTATCCTATTTTCCATTTAGCCAACTTCTCATTCTCTCTTTTTGCTGCATTACCTTCTATACCAGTGCAACTTCTTATTACACATTGATACAATATAATGTACTATCTGTAGTATTACATTTTATAAACAAATATCATAGTATCCATAGTATAATAGCGCAGAGCACAGTGTACAATATTTGTGAAAGTGTCCTATGAGATGTGTAATGTAGTGTGTCTGTGTATTTGTATGTGTATGGAATACACTCATTGTACATTGTAAGTGTTCTCTTGTAGTTCGGAGCAACCTGCCTTATTTTTGTTTTATTATGTTCTGAAAACATCTTCATCTTGGTCTTTGTGTCGTCTCAGGTCTCTCCTTTGCTCATACGCGGTAAGAGAATAGACACAACAGAATAGGAGTGTACTTCGGTGTGGTCTGTGTTGGAGAAAGCAGGTTGTTTTGTGTAGTGTGCTGTGGCAGGTCTCAAAAGTAATACACAATAAAGAAACTGCAGCATGCCACTTCCTAAAACAAGGAGAGAGAGGTTTGTAATATTGTTGTTCTCTCTCTCTCTCTCTGTGTCTGTTGTTTTGTCTTGGTCCAATGCATGCATGCGGCACACCGCAGTACACACCAATATTAACGAATTTGTTCGGTAAACTACACGATTCCCCATTCGCCTATACGTTTGCAATTTCCATTGTAATACTTATATAACAAGTTTACATAGATACTACGGGAAATATTTCTGATGCTGCTCTGTACAAATTAAGTACTCTATAGTGAAAACCCGTATAGTTTCGTTTTTTGTGTGAAAGGAATGTACCTGAGGGAAAGTAGTTGTTAAAGTGTATAACTGTGTGACAATGTCATGTCATGATATTTCTCGAACAATTACAGATAGTCTGGAGGAAATGGAGAAGATACTTAAAGAAGAAAAATAGTAGAAAATATTTAGGACTAAATGTAATGGAATGTAATGTAATGTTGGGGATGAGGTCAGAGATGAATGTATTCTATGCAGAGCATAAAAGTACCTGCCTTAGGGCTTCATAATTGTCGGAGAAAGGAAATGGAGGTTACTAGTTGGAGTTGATAGTTGTAGAAGAGTAGGAATGTTGAACGTCGAGATGAAAGAAAAGCAATTACATAAATTGCAAGTAGGTAGAATTAATAGATTTTTACAAGAGAATCTCAATGGTAATTTGTGAGCTTGAGAATGGGAATAGTTGAAGTATAAATGTCCAGGGGAAAGTTGTATAATGTCAGTTGATGGTTGGCGATATTCATTTATAAAGACTGTTAGTATGCACACTAATGTTTTGTTATGAGACTACATACTACTGTAACTGTGACGTGCCTTCGTACTTACCTATTTACTGTCCTGCTATACGCATGGAATTAAATATTATACAAGTCCCGTTTGCCGTGCCCAACTCCAACAGAAAGAAGAATGGGTCATAGGTACATAGGTTTTATCAAAGAAAGTAGAGTCCCTCTTGTTGGTTGTTATTAAAAGTATATACATAAACCTACGTATAAATCAAGGCCGCATGTAAATGTGGAAAAATTGTCAACGAGGTATAAATTATATAGACTGTACTGTAACTGCGTGTAGGACGAAAAAACTGGGTGATTTTTCACTATTTAGAGGAAATTTTTGCATTTTTCCAACATTTCGAGGCGTGGGTACCCAATTGCCCTTTCTCTGTATACGGTCTTGATATAGTAAATGTGGTAGTGATATCTGTGCACTTACTACACAAGGGAATGTTTTATATTATGCACTGACACTATTAACTAAACGTAGCAATTCTGCTCTGAGCTGGAACTTGGAGTAACTGTAAATGATAAGATGTGATATTTTATGTTATTTTATTACAGATGCTTTACAAGTTTATGGATTCGGAGTATCTATATGTATATGTATCTGCATGTATGCGGGTTGAGTTAAGTTGAATTGAATGCATGGTAATAGCATGAATGTATGTAATAGGAAAGTATTATGTATAAGTTATACACTACAGAGAGTTGCATTCAGGTCGATGAATACAGAAAAGATAATAAGAGACGAGACTCACATCAAGTGTTCAACTCTAGGACGAAATGTGGTTTGGTTATGTTCTGAGACATGGACATAAATGAGATATTTTGTTGTATTCAACTACGTGATATTAGGCAGTAGTAGGTAATGTTATAGCGTGTAGCTCTACCTATTCATGTACAATTACTCATTTTTCATGGAAATGGCAGGGCATTGTATAAATGCAATGTAGTATAACATTAACATCATATTTCAAATATACAAGTCTTTATTCACTAAGGTGGTCAGATTTCCGCTTTCTTATGAATGTGTTTCACAAAAAGTCCATGGTCGGTTTGTGTAAAGACTAAAACGATATTTTAAAAAATGCATTTCACAATAAACAATTTGTTTTTTATTAATTTCGAAAAAGTCATTTTCAACATGTTTACACAATCAAATTAGTTCAGAAATGGATTCTTTGATTGTTAAATATCTTAAATAACTATGACTGAGAATTTAATTTGGTTTTAAAAACCTCCCAATTGTCACTAAATTGATTCTTCTGACTGGAATTCTCAATATACCTAGTTATTAGTTATAAAGTAGATTCTTTTGGTTTAAATGGCACAAATTCTTTGGACAATGTGCCTTGTGAGGTAGTCGTAGCTTTGTATGATGGAATTTTTTTACTTTATGGCTATATTCAGCCTTAATGGTTTCTAAAAATGCTCACTTTGTTTAGGATCGCTTAACTTTTGTAGGCTGTAAAAAGACTGTTCCTACATCCGGGATGACTCCTTTGGATTTTTTGCCATTTCTTTCATTACCATTTGCAAATGGTTGCAGTATACTTACTAAGAATGCTCTCTTTGACTTCTTTTAACTGTTATTTCATCCTGCTGAACATTCCCTTTGCGTTATTTGTGCAATAGTAGCACTGACGCAAACATGCATTCACAAATATTCATTCACATGCATCCACTTACAAAATATTACATTTTACTTTCACATAATAATATATTCTCACAAATACAGCAAAAGTATGCATTTCTCTTTATACATTTCTCAATTTGACAAGAGAATACCTAATGGCAGTTCGATAGTGCTCCTAAACTTAATCTGAGCGAAAGGACGACGAAAAAGAAGAAAAGACTTCATGATAAATAGGCTCACTCAATATTCGGCGACTTATTCGACTTTTTCAACTTTTTCGACTTTTTCGACTTTATCTACTTTACG